>VUQI01011407.1:4159-23293 GCA_015106735.1 Paratilapia polleni
CTGCCGAGTGCACAATGGTTGGCGCCCTGACAGGTAAGAGGATTTCAATTAGTTTACCTCAGAATGGGCCCAGCAAAACATGATTAATGAAAGCAATTAGTCTCTGTCATGTCTTCAGCGCACTCCTGCTAAATCACCGGACTGCTCCTCACTGACGCTAAGAGCAAATTACATCACCCAGACCCTCTCTCCCTCTCTCCCTGCCTCTTTATGAGCTCCCCATGTCTCATTGAAGAGAGCAACTGAAAGCAGAAAAAAAAGAGGAACGAAACCCAGCTGATACCCATGTGTGAGGTTTTTTTTTTCTTTTTACACTTTAAAAGTCTACCCTATAAACATCTACACTTTCTAAGGACCTGCAATAAAAATGAATAATACTCATCTTTTTTTTTTTTTAAATAAATACTACTTAAAAAGATTTAGGACACTGCTTAAACCGCTTAAAAAATAGCAGTTATGATACAGTCAGGAAACATTTATAAATCATGATAAAAGCTCTATGTGTGTATGTGACTGATAATATTCAGCCAATGAGCAGTGTGTGTGTTACTTAATGAGCGGTAAATTAATCAGGGGCTTGGGTTTGTGCTCCCCTGATTATAGCATGGATGATCTGCAGCGTTATACACATGTTTATACTTTATAAATGTACTTTTCCCTCCATAAAATCATACTGTACACACAAACTTATAAACTATAGTGGAATCTATGAAGACGTGGTTCAAACTTTTTAGGCTTCAAAGTGTGCAAGCATTATGGGTTTCTGTCACGGAACCACGGCAGCTCTCAACCTGCAAAAGAGGAAAAAAAAAAAGATCAAATCAAATCAAAGGGAATTCAGTGAGCCATAGATAATGTTTTGCTAGCTGCAGGCTGAGTGGAGCTCAGCCAACAGTAATCACTGCACACTGTGAGGGAAACAGCCCCACCTGCTCCAAAACAATTGCATGCACGCTTCCTCTTCTCGCAGTATTTGCTTCTGTTGTTTATTTATCCCGCTATCCCTCTGCTCCCATCCATCTGTCTTTCTCCTAATAAGTCATTCCTGCTAAATGTGTGTCTTTGAAAACAGGACACAAATCCTAAATCATTTCAGAAAGCTGCTGGGCACTGTGAGTTTTTGCAAAAATGTGTCAAGCTGTTGTAGGTTTGCATTTGTCTGGGCTATTTTCAGCTGTGGATTAATATTCCTTGGACACGCCAGTGATTGTCTGCTGCAACAAGACTGCATGTTGATTAAAACATTATATAATATATATAGTAATATAATAAGATGCTTTTCTCAGTATGTCTTTGAATACATTGTTCTCTACCCCTCATCAGAGTCCGTGACGTACATTACTAACACTACCAAAAAACGTTGATTATTGTTTGTTCTTCTCTGGTTTAGATTGTTTGATCAGGGTTTCATAATCCCTTTTTTAGGGAAGTTTTGTATTAGTTGGCAAGTCTGCTAGACGACTGCTAGACATTTGGTTTATTTTACTGTCGTCACCGGTACATTTTTTTTGCTCATGGTTAAAACACATTTCTTAATAAACTCCATAAAATTATTTCATCTGGCTAAGGTTAATCTCCTAAACCCTACGCTGGCTTGTCTGTGGTCTTTGGAAAGGTGTGCTCGGGATGATAGGGCTTGCATATTTTGATGTGATCCTATTTCTTCATTTCCTGCATTGGCTGGGAACCTGGGAGCAGCGCAGGTTTTAGCTAGACCAGACGCTTCTTTTCTCGTTCTCTTCCGCTGCCGGTTCTTCTCTTCCTCTCTTGTTCTGTTTGTCAAATCTTGGACTAATTTGACAGGCTTGTTCCGACTGAAGATGGGACGACTGGAAGTCTTTGGCATCCACCCTGGCTTCTCTGTGCTGATGTTCAAGTCGAAGTCCACTCCTTAACACTGTTTCAGACTGATGCACATTCCTGGGCATGTCTATATGCTTATGGGTGTGTGTCCATATTGCATGTTTGCATGTCAATCTCTTGCAGGTCACTTATGTGCCAGGGCTTGTGAGCGCCTTGCTTCTTCATGTAAACCAAACGGAGGCTGCCTTGTCAAGCTGTCATATTTAAGAACAGTAATATCTGAGTCTCCCCTCTCAGCACCTCGCCCTATAAGTCAGAAAGTGGAAAGGCCAAAATAGCTGCACATACACACCCGCCTTTCTCTCTCCATCTGTCAGTCTTTTTCACTCCATCTCTCTCTGCTGTTGTCTAAGGTTTTCCTGTCACTGAGCCAAAATCTAATTGTTCAAACTCTGTCAGCCTCCGACACTTTGATATTTTTCCCAGGCTTCAAAAGAGCATGACAACAATAGGCTTGTGACCGCAGGGCACACCGAGGTAGCCAAGACTATATTAGTTATCACGTCTTTATGTCACTGGCACGGCTCAGAGACTTTTACTGGGTGGAGGCGGGCGTTTCGGAAGGAAGCAGACTTGTTAGTGGTTTCTCAGGCGGCTTTTTCTATGCCCCGGGATACTTTTTTGGTTTGCAACTTACTTACTCGATACCAGCTCAGGTAAATATCAGGGCGTGTATGGTGTCAAAGACTGAAACGGGGCAGTGTCTGTTCTATGTTAATAACAATGTTGAGGTTTCTGTAAATGACACTGTCTTATTGCGTGAAATTTTTACACATTGTTATTCACCTAACCACAGGGCAAAGTCTGTACTTAAGGGTCTGGGATTAAGGATAGACAAGCTCAGATAATTTGTTACACATTTAAACTTGGCAGCACTTCAAAAAACATGTGGGATCTTTTCAAAGAGACATTTACCTTGTAATGTCTTTTAAAAAACCTTTGGTCATACCCAAATCTTTAAAGCAAGATGTAACCTTTTGGCAGAACAAATACTTTGTTTTTTTCCTTAAAAATAAAAACGTTGATTTAAGTAGGGTGGCCTTAGTTGGCACAATTTTCACTCTGATGAGGGACACGTGGGGTTTATTGTCACAATGTTATCATATTAAAGTAAGAACAAGAAAAGCAACCAACAAAACATTTTAAGAACCAGTTAGCAGAATGTTAAAATGGTATACAAAAAAATTAAGCAACCAAAGTTAGGGACCATGGTCACTCTGTGACCAAGCTGGCAAATATACATTTTTCTCAGCCTTAACTACAGATCTGATTCAGTCTTCATTTTATTTATGCATACCTGTGTGAGAATGTTAAGAAAATGGTACCACATAATGGTAAAAATATTCTGAAAATTGTAATGCTGTTATCTCAAGAGTTTGATGATTGAAAAGAGGATAAGGACAATTTTATCAGAGAGCAATGACCAGTGACCACAGTATCTTTAAAGGAACATTGACAAAAATGTTAAGTTAAATGTAGCAGGTTATAGTAAGGCAACAGCAATTCAAATAACCACTTGTTACAGCCAAGGTGTGCAGAAGGGCATCTCTGAGTGCACAGCATGTCAGACCTTGAAGCAGATGGGTTACAGCAGCAGAAGACCGCACTCCTGTCAGCTAAGAACAGGAAACTGAGGCTACAATTTGTACGGGCTCACCAGAATTGGACAACAGAAGATTGGAAAACTGATCTGGTCTGATGAGTCTCTATTTCTTCAGCAACATTTGGATGGTAGGGTCAGAATTTGCCGTAAACAACATGAAACCATGGACCGATCCTGTCTTGCATCAAAGGTTTAGGCTGGTGGTGGTGGTGTAATGGTGTGGGGGATATTTCCTTGGCACATTTTTGGCCCCTTAGTACCACCTGAGCATCATTTAAACACCACAGCCTACCTGAGTATTGCTGCTGACCATGTCCATCCCTTCATGACCACAGTGTGCCCATCTTCTGATGGGTGCTTCCTGCAGGATAACGCAACATTTCATAAAGCTCAAATCATCTCAGACTGGTTTGTTGAACATGACAGTGAGTTCACTGTATTCAAATGACCTCCACAGTTACCAGATCTCAATCCAAAACCTTTGGGATGTGGAATGGGAGATTCATATCATGGAGCAACTATGTGATGCTATCATGTCAATATGGACCAAAATCTCTGAGGAACATTTCCAGCACCTTGTTGAATCTATGCCACGAAGAATTAAGGCAGTTCTGAAGGCAAAAGGGGGTCCAACCCTCCAACCTAATACTAACAAGATGTAACTAATGAAGTGTCAGGTGAGTGTAAATATCACACACTTGAATTTGGAAGCTTTTATATGTCCCAGAGAAGATACTTGCTAACAAGTAGCTAAATGAGATTCTTGAAATTGTTGTGAACACTTCAGCCTCATCAGGTCAAAGACACCAGCTTAGTGGTGGTGACTTTAAAGTCATGCAGCCATAGTGTGGTTTGTTTACAGCCTAAAGTTGGTGTTTTACTTCTTGCAGTTACAAAAATCATAAAGGGGCATCAGTTTGTAGCTGAGAAAATATCACAAACTTTTATTTCCTGTAGTGATTATTTTTTTTTAGATAATCTTAAAGCCAATAGAAAAATCCCATTGTCTTTTAGCTGAAGCAGGGCAGTGCTAACTTCTGACTTGGCCTACTGTAGCCTATCATATTGTAGTATTGTTTTTGCTGATTTAATTCACTGGTATGACTCTTCTCTGCATGTCTTCCTATTCTCTTAGCATTTTAGCTAAATCTTTTGTGTTCAAGTATTGAAATCCTTGTAGCAGCATTTGGCTACACAGGTATTTAGCATTTAGGAATTAACTACTCTATAGTGTCTTTCTTCATCACGGCATTTTTACTGCACTGACGTAAGTAAGGCAGCACCAAATTTGACCTCATTTAAATTGTATTTGCACCTTACAGAATCTGAATTTTACTCTGTGTCTAACTTTCCAAGACAGATGAAAATGAAAACAGGAAATGCTCAAAATATAATAACATTTTAAATTTGATTTCTTTTTTATTCAGGTTGAGAATTTTCCCTAATTTTGAATCAGACATATCCCAGTATGCAACCTAAAGACATCCCTGTTGTTATTCAATTACTTGTAATATAATTCTGTCAAGGGAACCAGCACTTGACAACAATAAGCATTAGATTGCGTTACACTTTCTTGTGTTTTACTCCACATAACATTAGTTCACTTTTCACACAACAGTGATCCAATTTCTGTGTTTCTCTGTAACATGTATTGTTTAGTGTGGAGGTTGCCAGCAGCAGGTTAGCACCTACTCAGCCCTGCTAACATGATATGCATTCACTTCCATTGGGATATGCTCCGCACCTTCTATTTATGGATGCTGAGTAAAATGACACTTCACCCTCAAACTCTTCTGCCTGAAAGGGGGGGAAAAAAAAGACTCCATGCTCATATGTTGCAGGACAAGAGGTGGACAAGCTGGACTTAGACATACAGAAGGCATGCCTGAGGTGACAGTACTGCTGCTGCTGCTGCACAGACCATTGGGTTCATTCAAATTTAAAACATATTTATTCAATTTCAATTAAATTTTTTTGCTTCCAGTCATTGTGCAAAACTTTGGTAATTGTCTTCTTAACCATACTTAACCAGACAAGAGAATATTATGGATTAGTCAAGATCACAATGACCAGACTACTTGTAAAATAAATGGGACTAACTTAGTTCCCTCTATCTGTATAATAAATTAAACAATTGCAAAGACTTTTAACAGCTTGAACAGTGTGTGAAAATGGTTTTCAGTGACTGTCTTTTCAGCTCTGTGGGATTTCCTTTTGTAACCCAGTGCTCCTGTTGAACAAGGAGTGGGTGAAGAGAGAGCTGCTTAACAAGCTGCCTTCTCCCTCTGAAACCAGACTTTGACTCGCTGTTGCAGAAAATGGCACTTTTCCGCTGGGACAGGCGAGGTTTGGCGCGCGCTTCAGACGCAGATCGCGGCGAGCCTGCTGGCAGTAGCAGTCACTCAATCTCCAGCTCCTCTTCTCCCAGCAGCTGGGAACAGTGGGAGTTACAGGCCTGTGATTACTGGCCAGAACCGAGGCGAGGTGAGCTCAGACTTGCTGCTTTTCACTCACTCACCGGGAGCTCTGTTTTTACAAGCCTCCAAACGTGACAGGAAATGGGTAGCAAATGAGCTATGATGTCCTTCGTCAAAACACACTACATTACAATTCGCTTTTCCCAGGCTAAATATATCATACAATATCTATAATTAAATTCCAAGGTATATAAAGCAGACATATAATAGAGATGGATAAACCACAGACAAACTGTCTGTGTATTTCAAATAGGAAATCTATCTGAAAATAGCAGAGACAGAATTTACACAATAACTGGCCTTCACACATATGTCCATAAAATCAGGCCTGCAGGAAACAGTCTACATCTTGATCTTTAGATATCTGATTCCCTCTTCTTTGCAGTCTGTTTTTTGTCTTCTGCCTTTTGTCATGCATTTGCTAGTGTAGAAACTGTATATATATATATATATATATATATATATATATATACACAGATTGCTTCCCTTGTTTTTCTGTCTCCTTGCATGTGGAGCATTTTTGCTTTTTTTCCCCATACTGGGCAGTTTCCTTTGATAAGTCATCAGTGTCATGTATTTGTATTATGGAATCCCTCTGGGGCAGGTATGCTCCATCTCCCTTAAATTTAGAAAAAGAATGTGATGTCTATGAACTGTTGAGACAGATGCATATGATTCAGTTTTAAACAGTTTAGATTAAGACTTGAAGAAATTATTTATAATTCCAGAGCCTTCTCATTTCTCACATGTTTGCACTAGCTGCAAAAAAAGCCAAAAAAAAGAAAAGAAAATCCATAGGGATTCTTGTCCTTCCACCTGTCTTTATGAAATCACATTAAGTATACTGTAAAATGTATTAAAATAACGCATTAAACCTTAAACTAATATTAAACCAAAGGCCTCTTTAACAGAAAAAGTCAGCTGTTATCACTTTGAAAAAAAAAAGCCGTCCTTATGCCATGCTCTCACCGGGCCATTTCCTCCCATTCTCTTCGTCCAGTGACAGCAAGTGGATTTATGTGTATGTGGTTGCCCAGAAGACCCTGTACTGTACCCTCCCTGCAGAGCCTGTCACACAGGCTGATGTATTCCCCTCCACCCGCTCTCTCTGGCCAAGCTTTATGATGGAAACTGATACAAACACTGTGATAGGGTTTCGGGATAAATTATTCACGCTTCCAATGCTCTCTGCTGCTGTTTCAGTTCTTAGAGGACGTCCATTTTACAAATGGCCCTTTTTTTAGACCTCATCCTTTTAATTGATCCGTGGCAAAGACAATACATGTGTGATTGAGAGAGGGGACAATTGCACGGTAAAAGTTCAGGCGTAACCGTTCCGTCGGGTTGGTGTGCGCTGCCGGTTGCTGGCTGCCTGTGCAGCGGGGCAATAGGTGCCTTAAGATTTACTGCCTGGTAAATGAAATGGCTGTCCATCGGTTGCAGGGGCGGCACATCAACAGAGTTCTGGCCTAATGTCTCTACCATCTGGTAGGATAGGCCTTTAATTGAAAAGAATTTCTGGACTGAAAGGGAAGAGCTGGACCAAGTCTCCCAGTCCCCCAAGAGAGAGAAGTAATGAAAAGAAAATAACTTCTCTCCTCTTTAGTGCCTATGGAACCCATAAAGAATAACAGGACACGGTGATATAACAGACGCACTGCCGTAGTGAGTGGGTGAATAACTTTCATATTACAGCCTACCATCTGCTAAGACGGTTTTGGAGCTAGGAAGCCAATTGGATTAAACGTTATGGCCACTTTGCTCACCGCGGCTTTTAGGACTACCTTCAGGTGGCAGTTCATAAAGCATTTCTTTGTCAGATTTATTTAGACATGAAAGATGTGTTTTTACTTTTGTGTCAGACGCACCCACTCCATACTCCCACTTTGAGAGCGGGATTTTTCTTAAAACAAACAGGAGGGAGAGGAGGGGATGGCAGACATCCTGGAGGCCATAGAGGATAACTGATGAGTCTAGCAGGACTGAAGGCAGAATAACAACACTCACCTTTAATGTGGCTTTTACCGTTGGGATTCACTGAGTCCCAGACACAGCCGCTGTGTGTTTGTATGCGAATCACACGTGGATTGGAATCATCCGGAATTATTTCATGCTGTACCCAAATCATGAACCTGATTGATGTTTGCACTTTTGTCATTTGTGAAGAAGATCAAGGGTGCACGTCAGGGCTTTGGTATGTTCATGCGGCACATAAAAACTCTTCCACCTGACAAGATTACCTTCTGTGATGAGCGCACTGGCAGCGTGCATGTCTGCAAGGGCAGCTGAGCTGTGCTGGCTACCTCTGTGACAACCCTCCAGACTTCCAGACAATTCAGCTATGTGAGAAAATATATCATTTCCATCCACTTAAAAAAAGGAATGCTCCACCAAAATGTGCTGCATGAACCTATTCCATGCTTACTTTGGTTGACAAGTGTGCATACTGAATGAGGTCATCATCTAAATCATTTTAAGCACCCAAAGGAATCACCCACACCCAAGGTAAACAGATATAGATACTAAAGGTAAACAAGAAAGACCGTTTAAAGTAGACAACATCAATGGGAGATACTGTATTGCAGCAGATGAAATAAAAACAACACGTAATAATGATGATTTTCTACATCTATTTTTCCACGTCTTTGTAAACACCAGCAGTGTTGAAATCAGGCAGACAGACCCTCTTTGAGCCCACATCCAATGTCTCTTGTGTGTTTTGGCATTTGTTGATGTTCACCGGCATCACAGCGGTGTTCACACATGCACACGCACAAGTGAAAATGTACACACAGCTTTCCAGAGCGTGAATGCAGCAACACAGAGATTCTGATTTTCCAATTTTGTCCAGAGTCGGTGCGTTCCAAGATGGCTCGGTGCATTACGTCCTGCTCACAAGACAGGCAAAGGACTGTTTTCACTCTCTGGCCTTGACTTTGAGTCAACAGAATAAGAACGCTGTCATAGCCAGATCAGCAAATAAGAAGGAAAACGCTCCTGTCAACGGAGCGCGAGTGCACAAGTAAGCCATGAACTTATGGCAGGAAAAATGTAATCAGATATCGCTCCCATTACAGATACAGCATTGAACAAATTGCACATGGGTAAAGCATTCTGTTAAAACAATAGCCAAGAATAGGCGGCGTGACACGGCCCCTGTGTGTGAGTGTGCAGACATGGGTCACAGCTTGTCCACTGACATGGACCCCATTAGATCAGATGACAGCACTTCATAATATTGACACATTCACAGCATGAGGTGTGCTATTCAAGAGGTCACCACACTGATGATATACTGTACGCACCTGACGTGTCACAGGCTAATTCTGATTCAGTAAACTGCCTCTGTCACAAGACAAAACGAGAGAAAGCTGAGCTACATGGAAATATAAGAGTCTAAGATATGACAGACACATATGCATACATACAGTTTGTACACATGTATAGTAGTACATATATATATCTATATATAGTTGCATAAAAATACTAGTCAAATTCAGCCAGTTGAACATGCTGAGTTATTTTATTTGTGTGTACTGCAATACAGCTGTATATATATACAGTATATATATTGCATTTTGTCTCTTGGCAGATTTATGAGAATTTTCTTTAGAGATTAAGAAATGTTTGTCACTGGGAAAGTGAGGTGGTTACAGATTTATTTGTGGCTGACAGAATTTCATCCGAGCCACATGCTTTTAGGGTAAACCAAATGCGCTTATGTTTTTATTTTACTTCTGTTGAAGCTCTCGTGTGTGCGCAGCTTAACTATTAAGTTTATAGTCACATCCAAAGAAAGACAGAAAACAGAATCCTTGTGTCATTTAAGTCATGCTGATTTTTAAACTGACACACTTAGGTGATAAAAATGTGATGCACAATGAATGGTTATCGCTGTTTGTAAACTTTTCACAGGATTTAAGCTGATTTTCTATGCTAATTCAGAGTTATTATTTTATGTCTCTGCACTCATTCAAAATCAGGGAATCAACCCTCCATCCACTTTCAGAGCAGGTCCGATTACCTCAGAATAATTTGTCAGTGTTTGGAGGGAAAATGGGATAATTATGATGTTGACGGCCAAGAGATGATTCAAACTCATGCTGAAGCCTCCCCAATTATGTGTGTGAGGTAAAGTGGCCTCCGCCAAAGCCAATGAGTGCCGCTGTGGCTCTCCTCGCCTCCTTGCTCTTAAACAAACACGCCAGTCAGACATCAATAGGAAGTGTCTCTGTTTTAGCACGCCTGACCTTTAGCCGCTGTCTCAGTCTGTGCCCACTAAGAGCAGGCCTGCACGTCCCACGTATTCAGCAGTAATCACTAATACCCACATGAATAACATCATAAACCTGGTGTGACCTTCCTTAGCTACCCAGCGCCCAGCTGATCGACAAAGCGGGATGGACAGATTGCTTCAGAGAGCAGCAGGAGACTAAAATAAATAAAACGGTGCTGCTGGATGACAGCGAGGGGCTTTAAATGGTAGGTGATTGAGGGTGGGAAAGAGGAGGAGAGAAGAGAGGAAAAGAGTGAGAAGACATGATTGAGTGTGTGTCAGAGAGAGCGAGAGAAAGGCGGGGCCCCTTGTGGGGCTAGCATAGTCTGTGTTATGCCATGCCACGGGGCCAGCTGGCAGGGCCCAAAGCTGGCATGACAGAATGTGACAGAGGATCCGGAGAGCAGGGACTCGGGGAATCCCGACACAATAATGCGGATGGCAGAGGCTAAAGCCCAGATTTAATCACAGCCATCACACACCTGCCAATAGAAAATTACACAACGGATATCAATGGCAGCCTCTCCATAGTGTTGAGCCCCCAGCAGTGTTTCCAGGCAGGGCCTCGCTGTCAATCACTGTGGTTTAATAGTGACGCACTAAAAGTTACAAAACATCTGTAAACAGTAAAAAGAATTGGCCAGTGTATACATTTCCAGAAACATAAATGAGGTTTTTATCATCCATCATTACAAATTAAACATGCATGTTTTCATTCAGAAAATATACTGTTTATGGACATTTCAACACAATCTTCTTGGTTATGCTTTGTAGTATATTTATATTTTCACTTTCAGATGTAGCTTCCAAGTTTTGACAAACATGCAGCCTTACATAAAAAAAAAAAAAGAAACCAAAACATTTGTCTGGTTCATCAAGGCTCAAATTCTCTGCAAATTGACTTTTTTTCTGCGTTGTCAGAAATCAAATCACAGAGAATTTAGATTATATAATGACGTTGTCAGCCTACAGACACTCTGATTCTAACCAGAGCTTTTTTAGTGTCTCAGGCAGGCCTCATTTTCAATCATATATAATCATGTACATACACACTAATTTACACACACACACACATACACACATTCATCAAGTTAGTATGCACTGCTCAGACTTGACAGGTAACGGTCCTGTGGTTTGGATACTAATCAGTCTCCAAAAATGTTTACATTTTTCAGCCGCGCTGCATGCTTTGACTCTCAGGTACCCCTGTATAGATTGCTCGGCCACAATTAGGATCCACCAAAATTGGAGCATACATTATACATGCATAACACACACACACATGCACACAGACATATATATTCCCTTTGTGTTGCCTCATAGCTTTAGTCTTCTGTTAGATGAAGTCTGTATGTTTTTGTTTTCTGAGTAAAAATGCTTTAATGATTCTGGTTTCTCAATGAATTTTAAAAACGTTTGTTTGAAGAATTCAATCCTATAAACCGACTTTGAAAAAATGACGTCATTCTCCACTTTACATTGTTCGTAAGATTGCATCGACTCAGCCTGAATCTTTCACATGCGCTCGATTTCAGGCTTTCTTTTATGTCGGTTTGGTTGGACTGCGTGTGTTTATGTGTGTGCGTGCATGTTTGTGCTTCTGTGTGTCAGATCCTGACAGCTATCGCATCTGACACAAAGTGGTTGTTTTCTGAAGGCTTTGCTCCGTTTCATGTTCTAATAGCTTCCCTGTGATGGCAGAGGGGACCTCTGCTCCACGCTGCTCTCAGCCATGACTCCTGCAATATTTACATGTTTACGCTCACAATTTCCATCTGTTGTTTCTGGAACAATCAGCAGCAGGGGCCTGGAGAGAAGCATGGGGAACGGCTGTAAGTCGCGCTCAACTTGGGTTTCATGATTGGGAGGCTGGGCCTGATTATGCTCGGCTCGGGTGGAGGGGTGAGCGAAGGGGGGGTTGGTTTTCTTTTCTTCAAGGCCTTCTCAAGGTTTTTGATGGAGGGCTGGAAGTAAGCAAGGGGCTCGGGGGATGTGTACGAGCTTGCCCTCGGAGAGATGCTTCACTAGGGTGAGATCAGTCGTTGCGGCCCGCTCGTGATCCAACTGGCCAGAGCCAAGCTCACTAATAGATTTCAGATACATTACAAAATCAATTGCAAGGTTCAGATTTGGTCAAAACCATTTTTAATGTGGCTGATTATAAGCTGATATGTTTACAAGAACCATTTCAGAAAGAGTGGAAAAAATTCGGTCATGGTTAATAAGAGGTTTGAGTTTAAGGATGATTTTCAACTTTTATGTTTGTCAGCTTTATGATGTTGACTTTCAAAAAAATAAATTTCTGAAGTTTAGAACGAAGACTGTGCACATGTGTTGCTTGTAGTTAAAGAGTGGACTATGTAGACAGAAAAAAGTTCTTCCTGGAGGCCAATTAGATATTATCAAAGTATCAGCAACACTGTTATGTGCAACAAATGGAACACTAAATAATCATTTAGAAGTCAAAAGAAAACTATTACTACTGAGAAGTAAAGTTAAAACCCCCCGAGGACAAGTGGGAGCTCTCAGAGAAAGGGTGATACTGATGACTGTGTGGATAGAGGGAGAAAGAAAGCAAAGAAACACAGGCAGGATGAAAGGGTGTGTTGGTCCCTTGTGATGTGGCTGCAGACGCACCGGGTCCCAGCGTCAGCCTGGCCCAGCGTCGGGTTTCCCCATGCCGGAAGTGGCGCGTTTCCCCCTGGCGACAAGCTCTTCCTGCAAAATAAAGAAATCATTAGAAAGATGACAGCTGGGCCAGCCAACAGAAAGCCCAGGGGCCTCGGCCTCAGAGAGCTGCCACCCAGCATTAGCTAGCTGCATTTGGCCTCGCCATCGTTTCCTTTAGAAGGTAAACCATGCCACTGCAAAGTGATTCCCATCAAGATCAGTGTTGGCTATGTCACCCTCTATCTCATTCCTAATTTTTCTTTTTTTAATCTCTGATCTCAGTATGCCTATCTGACACTGGCCTCTCACTTGCTCACATCCTTCAACTTCTTACAGTCCCTGAGGCTGACAAGTTAAAGAACAATGTGGGGGTTGACCATCAAGCAGTGAAATATTCTGACACATTAACCCCAAATCATATGAAGCTGAAGGGTCCCGGCTCAGGCACTGACCCCTGGCAATCATGGCGTGTGGCAGCCACAATGGGGCCTCCCTAGCATGGCTGTCTGTGAGCATAACACGGCACATTCCAGCCCAAAGTCTTCCCAAAGCATTTCCTCCACAAACCATTGCTTACTTCTGTCTGCCAGATGAATGTAGCCAAAGAGCCAGGCGACTTAAGGACGCATTAAGAGAGCTCTCCCAAAAACCATCAGTACTTGACCTCAACTGAAATGATTACACTGTAAGGAAGATATTTGAAGTTAATCCCAAAAGATAGGCTCATCATGAGCTTAAAGGCCTACACAGGATCAATTGATGCTGCCCTTACAGAAATGATGTCGTATTGGCATTTACTTTCATATTATTTTAGGAGATGCCTGAATCATTTAGAAGAATGCCCCCCCCCCCTTTTTTTTTTCTTTTTGTTTCTATATTAAATACAGAATAATAAAATAGTTGCACTTAAATGTCATAGGAATCATTGTAGATTTGGGGAAATAATTCTTGCAGTGAAAGCTCGCTTTGCATTATGTCTGGAACATAGACTGAATATAAAAAATGGTCAGAGCCTCTAGGTTTGAAAAGTAATGCCAGTGCTACAGTGCCTTAAAATCCTCACTCTTCATGGTCAGCAGGGAGTGATTGTAGAGTCTATGAGAAAGTGACCATACTGTTTACTTGATCTATAGCTTTAGCAAATGTTTTGCTGATGAGTTTTGGCTACAGGCCTAGAAACAGGTTGGCAACTACTGGTCGCTAGGGAAAAATGTGTATTCTCCGACCAGTTGGTAAGTGGTTGCTGGAGATTGCTGGCAGTTGCTAAGTGAAACTGGTCAAAAGGAGGTATCCCGTTTGTGTCATACTTTTTCAAGTTTCACTGCCCCTCAGCAAGTAGTTGACAAGTGTTTGCAAATAAGTCAGCTTTTTCCATGCCAGTTAGATCCAACTACTGGCAACTGCGAAAATCTGCTGGCGACCAAAGGAATCACATGGAGGTTTTTGGTGCAGCACCAGCGACTGCCAGCAACCTCCAGCAACCACTTGCCAACTGGTTGGGGAATCCACATTTTTCCCTAGTGACCAGAGGGACCAGGTGACCAGTCTCCAAGGTCTCAGTCACACAGGTCATATTGATTAAAACATGATGTGCCTTTTCTAAAATGTGGATCTATTCAGAGTACAACAGACAGTAAAGCAGGCCATGATGTGGGGGTAGCTACCTTGTAATCGAGAACTTCATTAAATCATTAAATGCTCAAGTTGAGATGCCGGAAAAGTCAAACAAACAAAAGTCAGCACGTTTAAAAACTTAATACCAGGCTTGATATTGTTACTTTGATTCATACACAAAGGAAATCATTGCTCCAGGCTTAAAAATAGTCTGGTACATAGTGGCTTGCAAAACCTGAAGGTTTTATTTTTATACTTTTGTAGGGATTAAACTGAAATACTAATATAACATGTCCATTTGTCTGTTAGAGTTGCCAGTAGCTAGCTGTTTATTTTTTTTAAGCTAAGCTAAGAAAGGGCTGATAGCTATAGTATTGATCATCACATCATGTTGCAGAATCTAGAGTTGTTCCTTTAATCAGCACGTATATTTAAACACGTATATTTAAACAGTTACAAAGTAACTTCTTTTGAATCATTGGGCAAGATTAGGTGATGATCAAACCATGACACATCCTCACGCGCACCTCCAGGTGCCACGACTCTGTTGCCATGGCGATTAGGAGTGACATAGGTTAACACCTGCTAGCACTCACTCATGGAGATTAATGTGGCTGCTCAAGCAAGACACACATACAAAGGCACACACACTAACATACTCACGCTAGACTCCTGTCCCCTCTAATGGGGACTGATAAAAGACAGGCTCCATCTCTCACAAACAGGACTGACTGGGCTGCTAGAGGTCAACTCCACTGCAACCATTTCCATGTGCTGCTGAATTTAGACATTCGGGCCCATGACTAGGAAGCAGGGCACCGTTTCTCTGGACACACTACACTTCCTGCAACACTGTGACAGAAGGCTGGTGGTTGCACAAGGCCACTGCATTGTCACCGTAATACTAACTTACAAAAATACACATCACTGAGTCAGCGCATTTCACAAGTAGACACATGTCGGCTGCTCTTTACTGTCTGTCCAAGACATGCTTTACATAACTAAAAAGGAAAGACCCAAAAAAGAAAAGTCAAGTTTTCACAGACACATCAATGGCATAGAAAAGCCTAAATGCAGCAGGATGAGCAAGTTGATATAAGCTGCTTTGAGGCTGTTGACACACTGTGGCTCATTTCCATTGCTGATGTCTGAGCCAGAGGCCATTGTGGTCATGGCTCAGGCTTATTTACACACACAAATGAGGCTGACAGCAGAGGCAGACGTTACACTGATGGGTAGATTGCCAGAATCAGCACTTGTCAGCATCGTTCCATTGGATGCACCTAGAGCAGCTTCTGAACTTCAAAAGTCTGTTCATCTGAATTTTAGGATACAGTACATATCTTCTCATGTATCTGTAGTAATATCCAAACATGTAGATAGTCAGGAATAAAGTTTGTATATATAGTCTAGATAGTTGTACATAGTTTGTATACAGACAATGTTTGGCTTTAAGCCACATGACCGTATGTCCAGCACATCCTTGATGGTGTGAAATTGGTACTCATGTATGTGGGAGTGTATGATTGGTTCTTTTGTATTCTGTACCTATCCTATTTGTGGTCCTGAGTGTGGTCTGTGTTATGTTTTTCGATGACCCGTTGTCAAAGTCGTAATAAAGCTGAGAGGTGTTGGTCAAACAATAAAGTTGCTCTATGTACTACAAGTATTATGTCACAAGTTTACCAGTCAGAAGACTGTGGTTCATGTCCTGATCGGGCCTTTCCTTTGTTTGCTGATCACTAGCTGATTATTTTCTCTTGAAAACTCATTCGAATGTATATTTCTTAATATTTACTATTAGGAAAGATAAACATGTTTCAGCTATGAGCCATCAACAGTGCTGATGTCAGTGAGTGTCGTCATTGTGGGGTTTTTATTTTTTTCATATTTGTCAAGACGGAAGAAAAACACTTACCCAGTTCATTTAAATGTGAGGCAAAGGGCTTTTTTTTATTATTATCTCATTATTTCCATTACATCAAAGCATTACATCTAAGGACAAGCTGTGCATATCTGTGAGATGCCAGCAGTTTTTACAAAATGGCAGTACTTGATGCCCTGGGAATGACAACGGGCTGAAATGACAGTTGAAATGAATGCATTAATTACCAAATGGAAAGGTACCACTAGTGGTAAATGAGGAAAATAGATTTTTTCTTTGTAATTTGGATGAACCTTTTAAACTGGTATTGCCATCATTTTAAAAAATAATGATGTAATTCTCTTTGATCACTGTCCTGCAATTAAAAACTTTCCTTTATTCAAAAGTTCACCGCTGACTCCACAAGTGGTTTTCATTGGGCTGAGCAGCCTTGAGCAGCTACTACCCTCTATGCCGGCGTGTGTCCCAGAGCAGTGACTGTAAAATCCATTTGGGACACTAAGCCCTTAATGATGAGGGGATGCTGAGGTAAGGCAGGTACCCTGCCTTGCCTCCTAAACTCTGATGATTTTTGGACAACTCTAACTCCCCTGGACTTGGGTGTCCATCTCAGCCAAATCACTCACATGGTACTATTTACTTGGCCTGTTAGCGGGATAATCGGACCCCCCTGCTTTTTTCTCCTCCTTTTTTCTTTTCTTTTCCCCCCTGGTTCTATTAGCAATTGATATGCACTATTAGAGGGTATTCACTGTGCAGTTTTTGCTCACATGAAAGCGGTGGTCTGTTTACAGAATTCTAAATGATTGGGATTTGGAAAGCATTGTCATCACGGTTAAGACCAGGGAAAGGATACAAGGCACTTAATAACAACAGAAGAAAAAGATCCACAGGCATGCTTCACAGACAGGGCAGAATGTTAAATCCATACACTGATACGTAACCAGTAAACTGTGGATTGGCATGTTTTTGTGGATCATATATTTCCTGGCGAATTTAAGGAAGTACATTATTTTCTAATGACTTGAGGTAGAGTCAAACAGTCTGTCAGCCAGAAGATTCTCGGTTCACTGTGACACTGTATGTTTTTTTTTAGGAAACTGATTTGATATCAAGCATAAAAGACCTTCCAAAACTGCTGCTAACATAGTTATAAAAACAAGCTCAATCAAAATGAACAGTAATACTTTTTGGAGGGTTTGTCCCATCAATCCCAATCAATCAAATGCTGCAGAATGCACTCACAGTAAGATTTTTTTTCCCCATATACTGCATGCCAACCGCAGCACCCTTTAATTCGTTGAACACATTCGTTGAAGATCTCAATCTGTTTGTGACTATCAGCAATGCGTCACTCAACATTAAATCTAAAAGGAGCTGTTGTCACAGTGCTGTCACGCTATGGTTGCCACCATAATGGCACACAACAACAATAGGGCCTTCAGTCTTTTGTGGTACAGCCCTATAGGCCACATTCACTTATTCCAGTGTTCCCCAAATTCCTTTCTGCAGTTGATCTGCCCTGTCATTTTGTACATTTCTGTAGAAGAGAGAGGAGAGAGGCAACAAAGCTCAGAGGTGTAAAAATAGCCTTGAGGCTTTACGATGCATTGTTTAGTGTCTCAATACAATAGGGAGGAGCGAGAGGAGCCGAGGCTGGGAAACACCCTGAGGGGTGAGGGTGGAGAAGTGGAGGCACACTAAGAAACAAAGTCCAGGTGACATTCTAGTGTCAGTGTCACCCATTTAGGGCACAGCACAGCAGTATCGGTGACAAGAACCGCTGCAGGCTCAGGGGCTCTGTCAATGCTGCCACGATCCTGACAGCGAGGAGAAGACTCAAAGCTTTCAACACACCTTAAGAAGACAATGTGGATCTTATATAAGGTCCCACTGATTGTACATGTTAAATGCTGACCCTTTTCATGTGGTGACGGAAGTGACAGTGCCTTGCTGAATATGGATAGGTAAAGAGAGTTATTGTTCCATCTCCTCAGTGCTGTGGAATCCATGTTATAAAAAGTCATAATGTAAGAGTTCTCCAGCAGAGCGAAACCAATTCTGCATCACGGTGCATTTCAGTAATACATAGAACCAACTTTCTTATTAGTTGTAGTGAGTTTTAAAAGTGCCAGGTTGTCGCATCTGTGATCCAATTCTTTATTTTGCTTTATTTTGAGAGTTTATAAGCAGATAGACTGAGAACTCTACATTCAAGCACTGCTACTTTACAATGACTGTGAGCTATAATGGCCATATACCTGGATGCCATTACCAATCTTATTCTTACACACAATTAACCAGAATAAATAAACAAATTCTAAATTGTTGAGGACTGGAGCTGACGACCTTCTTCCCAAAGGCTTTTCACTAAAACCACCCCAGCGTGTAATATATGTTATGACCAGATTAAGTGAGCAGCACTAAATCATCAGCAAAAAAAAGTAGAAATGATAGCATAAGTCAACAAACTGGACAACCTCCACTACACAGCTGAGCATAGCTGCTGCCCACTTGTGTTAAAAGAAGCCTGCTTCGGTCACACTAGGGAAAACAGTGGTTGGAGACTGTGGCAAGACCAAAATTATTGGGGTGGCTGTGGCTCAGGAGGTAGAGTGAGTCGTCTACCAATCGGAAGGTCAGTAGTTCGATCCCTGGTTCCCCTAGTCTGCATGCTGAAGTATCCTTGGGCAAGATACTGAACCCCACGTTGCCCCCGATGCATTCATCGGAGTGTGAGTGTGTG
>VUQI01011410.1:3726-14747 GCA_015106735.1 Paratilapia polleni
CAAAGAAGACTGACAGTGCATTGACAGTGACCTTAGAGAGGCTCAGCATGTTATCTTTACACTCAAAAGCTGTACTGTAAAATAATGTATAATATGAGATATTTTAGAATAGTAGTGCACAAAAACATTTATGTATGGGCAACATGTCAATGCTCTCACATGTTCCCTATCCGTGCTCATCTCCCCTTAACATCCTTTCTCTAAACCTTTCAATATATTGACAAATCTCTTCATTGGTGCATTGTGAACTTTTAGCCTTGCTGTTCAACTTTTTAAACCTACACCTTCTCAAACACAGGCAAATAACCACTGACACTGCTGCTGCTTGATTCTCCTACTGTTGTGTTCTTCTGTAGGTGAGTTAATATCTCCTCCTTGTAGTTTCAGCTTGTAGTGTCACTGTTGTTTCTTAGCTCTTAGTGATATTTTGCTGGTATTTTTTTAAAAACACTGCCATTAAAATTCATGAAAAAATTTAAGTGTTGAAATAAGATACAGTTTTAAAATTGCTAATTTCAAAGTGTTGTTTTGGTGGAGGTCTGTACTGACCTGGTGAAGGTAAGATGGGAGTATAGCCTAGTTAGCCAAGTGAAGAACACTCTGGAGGAGGTATGCACATTATTGTAAATGTCTACAATCAAGAGACGTCTTCATGAATGTACAGTGGATATAAGAAGTGTTTTTGCCCCAAATGTACCTTTTGGAATTGTGGCCAAAAAGTTCAACCTTGGTCTCATCAGACCATAACACATTTTCCCACATGCTTTTGGGAGACTTTTTTTGCAAATTGTAGCTGGACTTGGATGTTTTTCTTTGTTTTTGCCGTCTTTTACAACCCCCATAGTCCAGACATATGGAGAATACGGGAGATTGTTGTCACATGTAGTACACAACCAGTACTTTCCAGAAATTCCTGCAGCTCCTTCAGTGTTGCTGTAGGTCTCTTGGCAGCCTCCCTGACCAGTTTTCGTCTTGTCTTTTCATCGGTTTTGGGGGGACGTCCAGTTCTTTGCAGTGCCATTATTGTCCCATATTTTCTCCACTTTTTGATGACTGTCTTCACTGTGTTCCATGGTATATCCAATGCTGTGGAAACTTTTTTGTACCCTACTCCTGACTGATACCTTTTAACAATGAGATCCCTTTGATGCTTTGTAAGCTCTCTGTGAAGCATGGCTTTTGCTGTAGCAGCAACTGAGTAAATGTCAGGAAAATCCTACAAGGACAGCTGAACTTTATTTGGGGTTAATCAGAGTCTCTTTAATTAATGGCAGGTGTGTACCCAAAATCAAAACATCCTTCAACAAAGTATTACTTTAAGGGTGTGCACACTACCAATAACCAACCGGCTTATTGTACGTTTTTTATTTTTTATATTTTTTCCTCTAACAGATTTGTTTGTTTTTCAATTGAACTGTACAGGTTATAGGTCACATAAAAGATGGGAAAAGCTTTGAAATGATTTATTGTGGTCTTGTTTTTTAACTTCACAAAAATCGGGTATTTTAACAGGGGTGTGTACAACAAGGTGCAAACTCGTAGTGACACTCAAGTACAAGAAGGTGAGATTTGACTTTGCCAGAAAACATCTAAAAGTGCCTTTACAGTTTGGAAAACATTCTTTGGACAGATGAAACCAGGATTAACTTGTACCAGAATGACGGGAAGAGAAAAGTATGGAGAAGGAGAGAAAAGGCTCATGATCCGAAGCATACCACATCATCTGTCAACTTGGTGGAAAAAATGTTATGGCATGGGCAGTGGAACCGGGCTATTAGTGTTTACTGATTATAGAGACGACTGCTGATAGAGGTAGCAGGATGAATTCTGAAGTGTACAGGGCTATACTCTCTGCTCAGGTTCAGCCAAATGCTGCAAAACCGATTAATGACCCAAAACATACTGCAAAACCAACTGAGTGCCACATTTGTAAAGAAAATGCATTTGTGGGTTGAGCAGCAAAGTTGAGTATGGTTGTGCCCATGAAGAACCTCCCAAATCTTCTCTGCCAATGCCAAACAGCTTATTCTGCTATTGACTCGGTCCTTACAAATGTGGCACCATTTAAAGGGAAATAAACAGGCTTTCCAACGGTATGAGATTTATCGCCAAGAAGCATTGTTACAACAAAGAAATAACCAACCAAACACAAATTTCCTTACTTTTTGTGCTAAGTTTACATAGACCCCCTTTTCCTTACTGCTGCTACAAGCAATGTTTTGAAGGCAAATGGTCTCCATTTCCAATTTGTGTCACTCTACAGTTTCACTACCACTTGGCAAGTGATTTGCAAGTGTTTGCAGACAAGCTGGCATCTTCCATGCAACCTGCTAGTGACCAAAGCAATCGCAAGGAGGTTTTTGCTGCAACACTGTATACCTCTTTGTGACCAGTTTCATGCTACAAACTGCCAGCAACCACTCACAGAATACACAGTTTTCCCTAGCGACCGGCAGTTGCCAGGGGGTCACTGACTGGTCTCTAGGCCTGCATGAATTAAGCCTTAGAAAAGAAGACTGGTCAGGGATTGTAGGAAATGTTATCGTTAGGCTTGAAGTTCCAATAAATAAATGATTAACAAATATGAAATAAATGAAATCAAAATTACAAAAGTGTGGTTTTCTTTTGAAACAACTGAACTGTTAAAAAGGACTTTGAGCCAGGATTATTTCCAAAAGGACAATGACCTTAGAGAGGCTCAGTCTAGTGGTATTGAAAAGCATATATTTATAGATCATTCATTACAGATAGACAGCAACACATAGGTGACACTTAGTTTCTGTGGTACTATAATGTAACCATCAGATGGCAGACCACACCACAGCACCAGACAGCCACCAACATTATAACTATACTAGCATTCTTATAGATAAATAAAAGTCAGGTCCATTTTCTTACCAAACACACTCCACCTTAATCTTACCTTAAACCATGATTATTCTTAAACTAAAGCCAACCATGACAGTTTGCTTTAAAACTTTTGTAATCATCAGATTCTTGTCATCAGAAGATGAAGCCAAACTATTTTGCCAAGCAAAGTAAATTGGTCTCTGGTGCCACTGTATTTCAGATTTTTAATAAAAACTGGATTTGATACTTCCATATCACACAAAACACATTTTAGGTACTTGTTTTTTGAAACACAAGTTATGGGAACTTGCTTCCAGATTGGTATCTGGTGGAAAGTGAGAAGCCAAAGGAAAAGTGATCATCAGTGGTTATCCCAGTAAGGGTAACAATTCCTTTAATGGTGTAGAATTTTTATCCTCATACCGATCTTATATTAGAATCATGAAACAGGCTACTGGGCTAACAACCACAGTAATTAGACAGTGGACAAACTTAACTTCATCCTCTTACTTGGGAATGGTAAAATACAAACTGAGCCCATTATTGTCTCTAGAAGGATGGCTAAAGGAAGTTGACTAGTTTTACTGCTTCTTTAACAAGTAACCAGTATATACAAAAGCACTTCCACTATGATTTATAACTGCTATTGGTAGACTGTGAATGAAACTACAACAACAAAGTATTACCTTGTTTCTTTTTGTTAAAGACATTATTTTGTTCACTTTTAATGGTTTTTAAAACGGTCCATAGAACAAACATGCAGCTGGTTCAATAGATCAAGCTGGGTGGCTTAGAAAGGTTTGTTAAGGAGTTCCACTTGTACTGGCAATACCAGAATATAACCACTAGATGTTAGCAGCATGTAACACATCACAGTTATGGGAACACATGAAAGCACATTAAACTAATCAAACTCATCTTTAAAGTGGAACTATTGTGCTTTTCCTTATTACCTGTGTCTATATACTGTTACACTGGCTGATACTTATATTAACAAAAGCCAAGGTTTCAAACAGTGAGGTCAGTTCAGGCTTCAGAGTGTTTTAAATACTCATTTTCATTTTTTTTTCTACTCTTGGATCTGTGTGATATCAAGATGAGGAGATATCCTTAATATGATTATTTCAGGCACACAGCTACTGAGCTCATAAATACAATATGGAGCTGGAAATGAGCATATGAAGTCAACTTTCAACTTAATCTAAACCGAACCATTTTAACTTCAGTCCTAAACTTAACTATCTCAAGTTTTTTTTGTAATAATAACCAGTCACATAGCTTGTGAACAGATAACCTCAACTGGATCAGTAACTGTCTCCAGCTGCAATGATGGATAAAATGTTCAATACTCAAACTGCCAGAAAAAAAACAATATATCAGGTATAAATTACTCACAAGTTTAGAAAGGCAGTGTTTTGTATACACTGATCAGGCATAACATTTTGACCACCTGCTTAATATTGTGTTGGTCCCCCTTTTGCTGACCATACGCAACAAACTGCGATGCACTGTGTATTCTGACACCTTTCTGTCAGAACCAGCATTAACGTCTTCGGCAATTTGATCTACAGTAGCTTGCCTGTTGGATTGGACCACACGGGCCAGCCTTCGCTCCCCAAGTCCATCAGTGAGCCTTGGCCGCCCATGACCCTGTCGTCGGTTCACCACTGTTCCTTCCTTGGACCACTTTTGATAGATACTGACCCCTGCAGACCGGGAACACCCCACAAGAGCTGCAGTTTTGGAGATGCTCTGACCCAGTCTTCTAGCCATCACAATTTGGCACTTGCCAAACTTGCTCAAATCCTTACACTTGCCCTTTTTTCCTGCTTCTAACACATCAACTTTGAGGACAAAATGTTTACTTGATCCCTAATATATCCCAGCCACTAACAGGTGCCATGAGGAAGAGATAATCAGTGTTATTCACTTAACCTCTCAGTCGTCATAATGTTATGCCTGATCAGTGTATATGCTACTTTGGCTTGATATTAGTCTTACCTGGCACTCTCAAAGGTAGCAGTTGAAGTCTTTCCTACAGCTCCGAAACCAACCCCTACCGCCAAGCCCTCTGCAGATAAATCACAAACAGTTGACCTTTGTTAGTTTATGTCCTTTGACTTCTGTTACACAGGAATAGAAACGCTTTAAGATAGGGGAAGGATAAAAGAACATGTTGGCAAATTCTTGACAATAACAAAATAAGTGAACAAAATCATTAATGATAGAAAAATATTGTGTTTGCATACATGAAAAAAAAATAACAGGACTTGTCGTTTCAACTGAGAAACCGATCTATCAACAGCAAAAAGCCTATGGAGTTTTCCTGTCTGAAGAATGCGCTGTAATATTTTGCCTGGTCATGCTGTTTACAGTCAGATTTCTATTGATGAAACTTGCTATATGTGTACATGCAGCTATTGTGGGATGGAGAGTGTAGAATGAAATATAATTGCTAAACTACTGATCCGTGACTGAGTATAAACAGAAGAAATTAGGTCTTGATTTTTTTCCTATAAGGTGCTGGAAATTGTCTGTTTGAGATTCTGCAGGTAGGGAGGCTGTGGAATGGGAAAGCTTCACTATGAGGGATTCTCTAAAGTTGGAACCACTGTGTAGAGCCTGTCTCTGCTCCTTTTTTGCATGCTCTGCACACTCTGAGCAGCAGCCCTCTCCTCTGATGTCCCTTTTGTCTCATTTGTCATGCCTGCCACATACATTTAAAGTACACACCATTCGAACTGAAAGTGAAAAGGTCACAGTATGCCATGTATCTAATGGGTGTATTTGTGTGTTTGAGAAGAATGTGTGTGTGTGTGTTTAGGCAAAGTCAGACCTTAGGCCTGCTTCAGACACTGAAAAGCAAACACATCATGTCATGTCATTAACAGCTAAGTTATTACAAAGCTAAAACCTGCTAATTTGAGGTCTGCTTGTTTTGTTTGGTTATTCACAGCTAGCGTTAAAAAAACAAGGCAGGAACAAGAATCAAAAAGAAAATTGTACCTGCAGGATGTTTGCACAGCATCTGGAGTCACATGTGACCACAGTAATTCAATTAAAGGAACATTTAAAGCACCATTAGCTTTTAGCTTAATATTATAGAGACCGATTAATTACACTGGCATTACTAACGTACACTACTGCCATCACTGGAAACTGCCAAATCCAACTTCACTGGCTGAGCTCCAACAGGTCTTCAGTCTTAAGCCTTCCCTCATTTCTTTATATTTTGTTAGGAAAAATGGGAAATAGGTGCAGTGATTTACTGAAACTTAGAAACATACATGGAAATACAAAGGGAAAGGCAAAAACAGAGTTTGTATAATTCTAACACGCTTGAAAGTCAATATTTGCTATGACCGCCTTTATTCTTCAACACAGTCTGAACTCTCAGGCAAACTTTCTTGTAATTTCTTTAAATATTCTTCAGGAATAGTTCTCCAGGCTTCTTGGAGGACATTCAAAGCTCTTCTTTGGATGCTGGCTACCTTTGTTCCGCTCTCTGTCAAAATGATCCCACACTGCTTCAGTAATGTCAAAGTCTGGGCTCTGGGGAGGCCATTTCATGACTGATAGTGTTCCATTGTGTGTTTTTCTCCAGGTATACTTTTACTGAATTGGAAGTGTTTGGGATCATTGCCATGCTGAAACATAAAGCTGCTGCCAATCAGATACCCTTCAGATGGTATTGCATACTGGATCAAAATCTGACTATACTTTTCTGTGTTCATAGTTCCATCAATTTTGACAAGATCTCCAACACCACTGGCTGAAATGCAGCCCCAAACATGACAGAGCCCCCACCATGTTTTACAGATGGCTGTAGACACTCACTGTTGTACCTCTCTCCTGACCTCCTTCATACATATTGACAATGATTTGAACCAAATATTTCAAATTTGGATTCACCACTCCATAAAACCTGTTGCCACTGATTTTCAGTTCAGTTCTTGTGTAATTTAGCATACCTCAGCCTTTTCTCCCTGTTTCCCTTCCTTAGCAATGGCTTCTTGACAGCCACCCTTCCACTGAGACCATTTATGGCTTCAGTGAACAGTAGATGGATCAACTGAAGAGCCAGATGTATCTCTCAGGTCCTGTGTCAGGTCTTTGCTGGAATTTTTTTATATTTCTGAAGGAAATAACTTTCAGATACTGTTCATCTGCTGTAGATAGTTTTTTAGGCCTGCTCTTTTGTCCTCCACTTGTCCAGTTTTCTCAGATTTTTAAAGACACACTGCACACTATGCTGAGATATGCCAATTTTTCAGCTCTTTGGGAATCACCTTATTGGTGCAAAATTACTATTTTATGCCTGTCAAACTGTGTTATCTTTGGCATTTTTAATAGATTCAACTAAAGAAATGGGAACAAATTATGTGTTTTTGCAACAGGCTGCTAGTAACAAAGTGCCTAGATATATAGTGTAAAATTGGTTATTTGCTAAGTTGAGACACAACACTGGTTCATCCCTTGAATTAGGTGCCTTTTTTTTATGCTTGAATGATTCATAGGTCAGTGTTAAGTGGCTCAGCAAACAAACAAACAAAAAAAAAAATCCTCTGAAAATCGTCACGTACAAGGACTGGACTGAAAATGAGTGAAAAAGTCAATTCAATTTATTTATAAGCACATTTAAAAACAACAAACAGTGCTGTACAACTAAAAGAGTAAAACAGTAGGAACAATAAAACAACATAATACAGAAAATAGACAAAGTGTCAAGACTCAGTCTGGTTTAAATGCTAAGGAGTAAAAATGAGTTTTCAAACAGGTTTTGAAGATGTCGAGTGTCGGTGAGGTCCTAATTTGAAGGGGCAGGCTGTATTGGATGTGAAGGAGTGTTTGGCGATCATAAACCAGCAGAGAAGACACACTTTGAAAGAAAGTAGACGTTGTCAGGATGACAACAAACAGGACACGTAATACAGGTAGTAGACTGCTAGCCACAACCACCGGCACCATCACTGTGACAAAAGCAGCCAATGTCCAAAGAAAAACTCTGAAAGACCTTCAGAAGGCTTGGAGAACTATTGCTCAAGGCCACTTTAAAAAAATAGAAAAACAAGAAAGTCTGGCTGCTTGGAAACAAAATATAAAGAAATCAAGGGTGGCTCAGAACTAGTACTATATGTTGATCACAATGAGTAATCACTCACAGTGCATGCCGGAAGTAACCTCCTTTAGCAGCAATAACGTTCAGACATTTCCTGTAGCTGCTTATGAGACTTGCACAACAATTAGGAATTTTGGACCTTTTGTCTTTCAAAACTCTTTTTGTTTCATGAATATTTCTGAAATGTCTTGATTAAACAGTTCTCACTCGGTCATGCCACAGCATGCCAACGGGGTTAAGCTCAGGACTCTGACTTGGTCAAATCCCAGACTTTCTTCTGATGATCATTGATCATTCTGGTGTCGATTAATTTGTATGCTGCGGGTCATTTTCTTGTTACATCACCCTGTCTCTCCTAGATTTCACATCATAGATTGCCCTGATATTCTCCTATAACATTTCTAGACAGGATTTTTTAAATCATTGTTCCCTCAATGATCAAAAGGTTCCCAGGCCGTAACCATGATATTCCTTCTGCCATGGTTCACAGTTGTGATGGGGTTTTTGCTTTTGGTGTGTTGTGCCCTTTCCCCCGTGTTGTGCATTTTGCCAAAAAAAAAGAAAAGAAAAGAAAAGAAAAAAGAAAAAAAAGTGTCACATCTATCCACAAAACACTATCTCATAGGTGTTGTGGAACATCCAGGTGATCTTTTGCAAACTGGGAGACGGAGAGCAGCCTTTTTTTCCTTTATGGTAACCTTCCATCAACACCATTGTTATTCAGTGGTTTTGTTACTAACACATGTAACACATGAACAAAGACTTTAGCAACTTGTAGAGATTCCTGCAGGTGTTTGGCTGTTACTCTTGGGGTTTTTCTTCACCTCTTTCAGGGTTACACTGTACCTATGGTGTAATCTTTGCTGGATGCACAGTCCTAGGGAGAGAATTCTGTCCATTTCTATACAGTTTGTGCTATTGTGGACTGATGAACATCCAGATCTTAAGAAATACTTTTGTAATCTTTTTCAGGTTTGTGCATCTTTTCACTGCTTCTTCTAAGGTCCTGTTAAAGTTAGGATGGATAAAAGGTTTGCACAATCTTTTGTGAAATAACAGACCTTTCTGCTCTTCTTTTGGTAATTCCAAAGGATTTAAACACTTTTTTTCTTGCAAATGTATCTCTTTTCATGTATGCAAAAATGACTGATTTCCTTGAGCCCATTGCCCTCAATCTGAGCGTTCTTCCTTGTGTATCACACCCTCACACCTGCTCACTATGTTATTAATAGTCTATCAAGATGCCTCAAACCAAAAACAAGTGACAAAGATAATTATAATAATGTAAAGAGTGAATATGAGAGGTAAAAAGACGCAAATAGGAGATAAAATAAAGAGAGGAAAGATAACACAAAGGCAAAAAAGTAACAGATTGCAATCCAGATGCCCCTGCAAATGCAGACTTCTGGAGCTGAAGTGCCACTTCATCATAATCTAAGACCTGTCATTACCTGTGATAACAATGCATACCAGTTCTTACCAACCTCCCACCGGACCATTACAGGCAGACATAGTGTAGTAGCATTATGGGAAAAAGCACCCTTTGGGTACACTGTGGGTCTGCTTCTCTATCCATCTTAATCCTCTGAAACAGTCTGAAATGCCAAAGGGCCAGTAAAAAGTCTGGGCACTGAAAAACCTTCAACTGAGTTTGAATAAAACATAAGCTGTGAGAGTTCCACTGTTTGGAGCTGCTTGTACAAGGCTAGAGGCACACTAGAAGTTTTTAAAATCAACTGCTTTAAATGCTAAGGAAATTGCATCAGCTACTTGGATAATACCTAAATAATTAGGAGTGTTCTCTAAGTTTTTCCATCAACACTGATGCTGCTGATCTGCTGGACTTTCTGGAAAAGGTTGTACATCAGCAAGAAAAACAGTTGTATCATGTGCTCTTTTGAATCAAGAATAAGGGTTTTCTGACAACAGCTGCTCACTTGTGGTCCTGGTTCATAGCTGAAAATGTTAGCTGGTGGTTTGGGAGTGTTTTGCAAGTCCACAAGGTTGGAATTTTTTCTTCCAAAGCATAGTACTGAGTTAGCAGGGGAGCAATAAACACCCACACACCTGTCAGATTTTATCCCTGAGACTCATGTTTTAGTGTCTTTACTTGCCTCTCACGGCAGTTAAATGCATACCTTGTGGATTGTTAAAATACTGAAACAACAATCCTGTACCTTCCTGATTTCAACCATAAATCAAGTCTTAAAAGAAAGGCTCACTATGAATCAAGTGTACTGTATTAATTTATTCAGTCTTTCATTTATTCTTTGATGAAATTTTTCATCATGCACAGAAAACAATGGGTCACCAGCTGCCTTGATGACCATGGAAAATGTGAATCATATGCTATGGCCTTTACAGTCATCAGGCTGTGTCAGACAACACTCTCCATCATCACACACTAAATGAGGGAATATCTTTTGGAAGAATGGTGTTCCTCCCTCCAGTTTAAATCCGGAGACAAAAACTATGAGTGGGAGCAGTCAAGCTGTAGCTAATAGTAGCCAGACAATCATAGCTTGCTACCATTCATTTTTCACTCAAATGTATTATAATCGTATTGCTGTAAGTAGAAAAAACAAGATTTAACAGGGAATCTGGACAAAAACCTTGAAGAATGAAGTCATGAAATGTTGCTACTGTACCACAGAGCTTTTAAAAGCCAAATCATTAAAGGGGACCTATTATGCTAATTTCTACCTCCATATGTTTATTGTTGGACTCTGCTAGAGTCGCTTTGCATGATTCACCGTTCAATATAATCCTTATTTATCTCCTACTGGGCCTTGGTTCAGCCCTTCAGGTCATCCTCTGTCTCAAACGATGTTTTAGTTCCCTTCCCCCTCCCTTTAGAGGCAATAACTTTAATCAGAATTTGCAAAATTACCAAAAAAACTAAAACAAAAAATCACCACTAGGTGACATAGTTTTACCAGAAAGTGTTAGTGTATTTGCTTCTATAGTGAGAACAGAAAATGCAATATTTGCCTTGGGATCAAGGTGGTGCAGTGGTGGTGCTGCTTTACTACAAGGGTTCAGTTTCGTTGGG
>VUQI01011411.1:3217-15126 GCA_015106735.1 Paratilapia polleni
ATTTTTTTTAATTTTTTTTTTTTTTTTTTTTTTTTTTTTTTTTTTTTTTAGTCATTAGTCCTCTTTGTTTCATGTGGGACTTCCAACTTGCGACCTCCACCCATCTCAGTCCCTTGCCGCTGGTTGCACCTATCCCTACTAAAGACAAATCTGTTGTAGCCTGTTCAGCATGGTCCCTCTCCATGTTTTCTTTGGCCCACCTTTCTTTCTTCTCTCCGGTGGTGTCAGTCTGTGGGCAGTCTTTGTTATCCTGTCTAGTGGCATCCTCAGCACGTGTCCCAGCCATCTTAGGTGCTTTTTTTCATTGGAGATGTTCATACAGCCTGTTCTTCTGGACGGTTCCATGTCTGAGTATTGGTTTGGCTTGAAGATGCTACATATTTGGTGAATACACCCATTGTGGAAGACATCGGTTGCTTTGAAGTCCTTCTTGGTAATGCACTAGTACTCAGACCCATAAAGAAAGACTTTACATTGTCGTTGTAGAGTCTTAATCTGGTCTTCTCTGTAAACTTCTTACGTCTCTAGATGGAGCAGAGCTTGCATAAATACAATGAGGTAATCATGTATTTCATTTTATTTTTTGCATCCATCATGTCTTCACATTGTGTTTAAAAAAGAGCAGACATAACAAGGCATGTCACTTTTTTTTGCCTTCATTTCGTCTAGACTGGATCAGAATGCTAATAGTGAGCTGAGATGGTCCAACCACTAATGTTACTATCATTCAAGGTCACCCAAAAAAACCCACATAAAAACACAAGATAATGGGATATTTTCTTTACCATGTGGATTAGAGTTGGAGGGCAAAATGAGATCCTGTTGCATGTGTGGACAAGAAAAAAAAGGGCATTAAGGAACACATTTAAAAACACATTTAACTAAAAATTACCACAATAGTGTTCATATAAAAACTAAATTATTATTATTTGCTACATCTTCCTATTGTTGTTAATAATTTTCTCTGTATGAGTGATTGTGCATAACTTAAATAGGAGGTAATCCCCTTGATTACCTCCTATTTAAGTTATGCACAATACAGCTTTGGTATTTAATTTTTCTAGCATGTAACTTTATATCAGATCATTCCCTCTATTATTTTAGTCAGGATACAAAGCTGCTCAGTGACGCCCTGTAACTACTAAACAAAACGTCATCAGTGGATGAATATGCAGGATAACACAGGTCAACCAACAAATTTCCAAAGGAGATTTCTAATGTAGTCAGCAAAATGTCTTTCAGTCACACTCAAAAAAATTAATAAATACAATTAATAAATAAATTGTGGAATGCTGCTGAAAATGTGCTGGACAATAAACATTTTGTCACCCAACTTCCCTAAATCTCTACAACTGAGATGGAGAATGCATAGACAGTGTGACCCATGGAGCGAACTCACACAGCAAAAACTCGCTGAAAAGACAACGTGGCTAGCTGTCTGAATAATGTTCACATTGGATTAAAAAGTAAAAGGTGAAAAGCCATTTTTCAGTTTGTTGAAAAAACATCTAGAAAAAGACATCCATTTAGGTCTAAATTTAGCTGAAAAGTCAAAGGATATCTCTTTAGCATCTCTGCAATTTTCTCAGACAACCAGCAGATTCAAACCCAGACCCTTCTTGCTGTGGGCCAGCAGTGCTTATCATTGAACCACTGTGCCACACTAAGCATGTGGGAACAATAACTTTTGACTTTTCCGAGGCTGGTACAAATGCTCACCCTGCAACACACAATGAGACATCGTTTCATTGTAGACATATTCTCACCGGACACTTTAGTACGTACACCTGTTCAACTGCTTGTTAAGGCTTCAGACACACTACAGTAAAAATCGGACGGCAAACTCTGTGCAAGCAGGAAAAGTGAGTGATTGCATTGAATTTTTTTGCTGTCTGGGATTGATTGCAAGTAGTTGCAACTGGTCACCCACAGGTTGAGCATGCAACACCCTGAACCTCTAGGCGACCACTTTTGGTCTCAAGACAATTGCACAGGTTGCCCGGTGGGAGGCAATACAAACATTTTAATGTGCCAGAATTGAATCCCCCATTCACTTAGAGCTATTTGGCGAGCTGTGCCACTTAACTTCAAAAATCAATATGAAATAATGTCAAAATGCAACAGCACACAATGCCATCAGTTTAAAGAAAGAATTAATATTACACTACAGTAGATTCCTAACAACAGTCTGCTTTGATGACAGATATTTTTTTCTGCTTTCGTGTGTCGAGCGTCATCTGCATCACCTTTTTTTTTTTTTTTTAAACCCACATCTGTAAACCTCTATTCAAGGAAGGAGGCACCTTGTTCCATTTACTGAGATCAACAGCAAAATTTTGGAGTTTAAGAGTTAATTAAGGTGAAAATATCTCAGCTCTGAAATATGTTTTACAGCATCATGGACCGCAGGTTCTAACTGTGAATGATGCAGTGAATGACGGTCAGGTTAGGGTTGATCTTTTCACTCAGGAGTGTGGCTGCTCGCTCTATTGGCCCACCACAGCAGCTGCACCATCAGTTGCAAAGCCAACAAACTGTGCACGCAACATTTCTTCAGAGACGCCCTGATAGCAAAACTTTCTAACTGCAGGATGTGAGACAGCAGCCCTGGTGCATAGCTCCAATTCAGTTTCACACACTCTGCAGAAACACCGTTGCATTTATGCACGTGGCATAGTAAGAGTATCTTCATTAACACACAGAAGGCTATTTGCCTTGAAAAGTTTTCTTCTACACATTGTATATGTCAGCGGTTATGCACAGATTTCAGGTTTCTATGGAGGAATAGTTTGTAATAAAACAACTCTCTGGATAAATCCTGCGCTCCACCTGACTCTCAGTTCTCAGGACCTCACACAGTCCCCAGCAATCTCTAACAGAAGAGTTCACCCATATATCATAAACATATCCATTCTTCTTCAGCCTCTTCTCATTTATCTGAACTGCCACACTGTTTTCAGAGAGGAACACATGTGTATAACCTGTGCTTACACTCGATAGTACATTACTTGCTCCTTCATCTCTGAATTGCAAATTTACTATACTCTTGGTAGAAAGCTTGTCATTAATGAAATAAACTAGCTGTGTCTGTTTGTTTATACATTTATAAATCAGAAATTTTTTCGGAGGTGGTTGAACGGGAAATTGGCATCAGGGATTTCCAGTTGATAAATCTGCATGATGCTATCATGACAATATGAACCAAAATCTCTGAGGAATGTTTCCAGCACCTTGTTAAAGCCAAAGGGGGGTCCATCCAGTACTAGCAAAGTGTACCTAATAAAGTGTCTGGTGAGTGTATCATGCTGTCCGGTAATATTAGTCTGTGTACCTGGAGTAGACGTTGTGTGCCTGACTGATCACAACCAATTCACAACCAAATAACATGTAGTTAAATGGTGTATTAAAAAACCCAAAGACACAGGTTTCTGCATTTTGAACCAACAGCTAGATCTATTCGTTTAATAAAAATTCACTTTTAAATCAAATTTAACCAGACTTTAGACCTCTAATCAACAGAAAACTGCTCAGTGGTACTATAATAACATGATGGCAAATACATCAGGCTGAAATAAATCTGAATTATTCTTTAACATCCTATTTGAAAACTGTCTGCCAATTTCTGATAGAAAAAAATGGAGGCTCACTGTAAAAATTGTATTCAGTCTTTGGTGATATTTTTGGCAATAAGGCTTACAGAGGTGTAAGAAATACAAAAATGTTCTGACATGAGACACATGAGATTCTATTGTTTTCTCATTAGAAGCCTTTTATTTTTAAAAAGCTGTATATAATTGGTTTAGATGGCCTGATCATGACATCTACGATAAAGACACAGAAGTGACCTGCAGCTCCTGAAACTACTCTGCCAAAATCACACAATACACAGTAAGAAGGATCAGCATTTACAATGATTCACACAATGTGCCATCCCCTGCTAAGTAGCAGTTAAATAAAGTAAAATCATTAATCTAAGGTCCTTTGCATGGTTAGCTAATGCCAATGACTGATATGTGTCAAATGTTCCCACAGACTTTGTTACATGAAGCTTTTACTGAACACGTGCCTCGCATACACAAACACACACACCCTCACAGAGTTTGTGGAGCCCAGTGAAATGACGTAACAGCTTACTTACTGTGTCGGAGGTGAAGAGATGAACTCAGTATTTATTAGCAGTGTATTTAAACCATGAACATTTGTTCCAAAGACAGAATAAGAAAGCACAAAATGATCCGCCTGTTTGACCTCACTTGGCTTGCAAAACTGTGCCAGCAAAGCCATCCACTGGTTAATCAGTGCCAGAATTAACAGTTCAGCAGCTGCCAGCTCTGCACAGTCAATTGCACACACTATGAACACCACGACAAGTAGAAACATACAGCAAGGAGGTAAGAGGAGATTTTTTTAAGTACATTTGAGAAGATTTTTTTTTTAACCTTTCGTGAATCATGCAGTCTTGGGTGAGCAAGAAATGTGAAAATGCATTAGTGCCACGGCTATGGTAGCCTTGAGGTGCAAAATGCGACAAAAAGCAAAACATGATGACATTTAAGGAAAAACAAAATAGAATATTATGAATATTGCTTTGTGGTTCAAATCTTGTTCATCGTTTCACACAAGTGCAAGGACACTGCTGAGAGTAGTACATAAACAGGAAATTGCATTGATCTGTTACCAAAATCTTGGGATCCCTACATTAAAAATAAAAAAAAAGTTTCCCCTGTACCTTTTCCATAAAGTCAACTGTTTTTGTTTTCTAAATGGTGTTGTGTTTTGCACCTAAGGGCCACCATACATGGCCGGAAGTGTAGACATAATGCTAGATTTTAAGATACTCTACCTGCTTAATAGTGGCAGCTGAGGCCAAAGGCAGATGGTATGTATGCAAAAAGTGTCTTGGACAAAATGATGAATTATCAAACACAACCAAACCAGGAAAAAGCAGCTTCAAAACCTCTGGAGTTCAAGACTGTTACTACAGGCTAGCCAGGGGACCCCATGCCAATCAATCAACTGTCAATATGAGTGTAACGCAGGTCAGGTCAAAGTGGCCTCAAGCAAAAACAATGCGCCCTTACCTGTACACTCTTTTTCTGAACACCGCCCGTGTCCTAATTCACAAAAAAAAAACAAAAAAAAACCCCAAAACAAACGAGTCCAAGAAATGCAGCCTTCTTTGACTATAATTGGCAGTTTTCACTGAACACCAGTGGACATCGTCAGTTGATACCTACAACTCTTTAAATCAGGTCAGATGTCATATTGCTCAACAGCCTTGGCTGTTAATCACAGGGTGTTGCAGACATGCTTAAGTGATAAAGATACATAAACATTTATCTGTTGTCCATCATGTGTTGGTATTATATTGTACTGCTTGAACTGTAAACTCAGGTATCAGGAAACTTGTCCTAGTAACCATTTTGAAGGCATACAATTACATACAAACATACAACTGTAGAAGTGGAAGCTCACCTCTTTTCACTCTCCATGTGTTTATACACCACTACTGCATTTAATCATTAGTTATTATTAAACTCTGTCTCTCTGCCATAGTGTGTCTTTTGTCCTGTCTCCCTCTGCTCTCTTCTGTTTCCGCTCACCCCCAACCGGTCGCAGCACAGCCTGGTTCTGCCGGAGGTTTCTTCCCGTCAATAGGGAGGTTTTCCTTCCCACTGTCGCCAAGTGCTTGCTCATAGGGGGTCATCTGACTGTTGGGGTTTTCTCTCTAATACTGTAGGGTCTTTACCCCACAATGTAAAGCGCCTTGAGGTGACTGTTGTTGTGATTTGGCGCTATATAAATAAAATTGAATTGAACTGAACTGGGTATCATAAGCATCAATGAACGCATTGGTACTGCGTACAATGCTGAACATGATGATCTTCTTATTTGGCTAGGAGAAGCAGAGAATGTTCACTTTTCTTAAGAACCCATCCTTCCAGCCCTAAGAAAAGAAGTCCCTGAACAGGATCTTTGCTAATATCAGATCTGATGACAGCTTACACAGGTACTGTGACCGCTGTTTTAAGCTTTTCATTTTGGTTCAAATACATCTGCTTTTAAGCACCAAATCTTTAATTAGAATCATTCCACCATTTAGCCTTTTAAAGCTCTTTTTTACTTATGATTCTGTCTCAGAGCTCACATGAACCTCATGTCAAGCAGCAGCAAGTGGCTGTTTAAATCAGGAAAACTCTCTTATAAGCACTACCAGTGAGCAGACATATAAAGTTATAGAAAAGATTATCACATTTACATTCATCAGGTAGCCATTTGTGTTTTCTGATGTGTACATATGGCAAGTCTTTGCTGACACAGTATAACTTTCCATCCATCCATCCATTTCCTTCCGCTTATCAGATCAAGGTTAAGCTACTAAGTTTGTAATGCATAAAGGCCGTTTTTCTGTGAGTTTTTCTGTCCCCTAGTGGCCCAAAAATGATTTAATCAGAAAGTTGTTTGGATTGAAGCTGTGTTATCTACCTTCTGTCAACTGCAACTGGGCTGCACAGTGAGAAACTCAAATCCTACAATGAATTAACTTTTTTTAGAGGACAAGGTTCTCTTGTTTGCTCCTAAAAACAAGAAATTCAATGTTGTACTACATATTTATTGCTTTAAAGTGATCCTGCACATCCTGCACAAGTTTTAGCATAAACATCAGCAGACACCACTAACACAAAAAAGCTTGATGGCACATGCAGTACTAAAACCAGCTTTGGTTCTACTTAAAAGGTTTATATAATACTGTTGTTAGACTTGGAGTGCAATTTGCTGATATGCAAAATTAAAGTGTGATTGTGTGTCGAGAGCTAAACATGACCAGATCAAAGTTTACGGAACAAGCAGCAGGAATGGAACAGGAAATAAACTGCTACAGAGGCTAAATGGAAGATTCACAATTGTAGCAGTTAGCTATAGTTAACTGCCAACACTCGGGCTGACATTTCACATCTGAATATCTTCTCAGACTTGCCAAATTTAAACACATTGCCTTGATTTATTTAATTAATCACAGGCTTTCAGTATTGCTTGGAAAAATACCTTAACCTCTAAATAAATAACTTCCCACTGAATCAAAAGACATTAAAAAAAAAAAGACTATAAACAACTCACTTACTTCTTCAGGCTATGTGACTCAACACTCAGGCTTTTACCAAGTGACTGTGACAAAAGCTGTCCTGTCGGAATGCCTGTGCCGAAGTTTGAGCTTTGGACAGATTGGTATTCATGGCAGCCTTCCATGGTAAACCACCAGTCAGGCAACAAGGGATCAAAGGACACTATCTTAATGCAACACTGTCTTTAATTCCACTGCTTCATTTGCATATCACCAAGAACCTGGCCTTTAAACAAGCAGGCCTGCTTTGGTCTTACATTTTCCTAGCTTTGAACTTTCCTAAAAACCTAAAATCACAACAACAAACACAACAACAATAAAGCACAAAGCCAAACTTGACATCTTGAGTTTCCTACTAGGCAGATGTTGGTCTTTCACAGAAGTGTCGAAAAGTTAATCCACGTTTCCCTTTTACTGCAAAGATGACTGAAGAAAAAATTTAATTCTTAGTTATTCTATTCTGGTCTATTACCACTCAAGTAATAAACTAATTTTTTTATCCTCTAGACCCTGAATAAAGGTCAGACTTTCAAGGGGATAACAGACTGTGAATTTAGACCTTTTTTGTTAAGTGGTTATTCATAATCTCAGTTATTTTGAGTAATGTTTTACTATTGCTGCATTTGGTTTCCCTTGTTCAGACACCTCATTTGTTTAAAAATTTTTACATTTAAACTGTACTGTGCAAAAGTCTTGAGCCACCCCTCATATCTTTATATTTTGTTAGGAAAATGGGAAATAGCAATTTATTGACACCAAACACAAATTTCCTTACTTTTTGTACTAGGTTTACAAGGCAAAAACAGACTTTGTACAGATTTTTGTAAGCTTGAAGGTCAGTATTTGGTATGACCACCTTTATTTTTCAACACAGCCTGAACTCTCTTAGACAAGCTTTATTGTAATTTCTTTAAGTGGTCTTCAGGAATAGTTCTCCAGGCTTCTTGAAGGACATTCAAAGCTCTTCTTTGCATATTGGCTGCCTTTTATTCCGTTCTCACACACTGCTTCAATAATGTTGAGGTCCGGGCTCTGGGGAGGCCAATCCATGACTGATAGTATTCCATTGTGTGTTTTTCTAAACTTTTATTCTTTTACTGCATTGGCAGTGTGTTTGGGATCATTGTCTTGCCAATCAGATGCTTTCCAGATGGTACTGCATGGTACTGCAAAATCTGACGGTACTTTTTTGTGTTCATAATTCCATCAATTTTCCAACACCACTGGTTGAAATGCAGCCGCAAACTATAACAAAGCCTCCACCGTGTTTTACAGATGGCTGCAGACACTCACTGTTGTTCTTCTCTCTGACCTGCTGTGTGCATATTGACAACAATTTGAAACAAAATTTCCAAAATTGTATTTATTACTCCATAAGACCTGTTGCCACTGATTTCCAGTCCGGTTCTTGTGTAATTTGGCATACCTCAGCTTTTTCTCCCTGTTTTTCTTTCTTAAGAATGGCATCATGACAGCCACCCTTCCACTGAAACCATTTCACTTATGAGACGTCTGATGAGACGGCGAAGAGTAGATGCATCAACTGAAGGACCGGATGCATCTCTCAGGTCCTGTGTCAGGTCTTTGCTGGATTTTTTTCCAGTCTCTTAAAGACATGATTTTCAGATACTGTTCCTCTGCTGTAGATAGATTTTTAGGCCTGAAACTTCCTCTTTTGTCCTTCACTTGTCCAGTTTCCTCAATTTCTTAAGGACACACTGCACACCATGCTGAGATATGCCAAGTTTTCAGCTAAGAGCTCTTTGGGAATGACCTGGTTGGTGCAAAAAATACTATTTTCTGCCTGTCAAACTGTGTTATCATTGGCATTTTCATAAATTCGTTTTGTTTTTGCAACAGGCTGCTAGTAACAAAGTGCCTAAAGATACAATTTAAAATTGGTTCCTTGCTAAGTTGTGTGTTATGTGTAGACACAACACTGGTTCATCCCTTGATGAGGTGCATTTTTTATGCTTAAATCATTCAGGTGATTGTTAAGTGGCTTAACAAACAAACAACAAAAAAAAAAACCATTCCTCTGAAAATGGTAAGGTACAAGGACTGGACTGAAAATGAGTGAAAAAGCAGCCAATGTCCAAAGAAAAATTTGAAACACCTTCAGAAAGCCTGGAGAACTATTGCTCAAGACCACTCTAATAAAGGATAAGAAAGTCTGACAGCTTAATATAAAGAAATGAGGGGTAGGTCAAGACTTTTGAATAGTGCTGTAGATTAAATTAAGATGATGGTGTGCTCACGTTCTATGCTGAGCCAAAAAAAAAAAAAAAATGGAATTTATTCATTCATTCGGAATTTATGCAAGTGTGATGTATAAATCTCGATTCACTTAAATGGACACTGGTGGACTTCAGATTTCTACTCATATAATACCTGTGCAGATTTAGTTATAAACAGCTGTTGACAAAAACCAAAATTTCCTAAAGACAAGATTAAGGCAATGGTAAAGGAGATTGAAGCCAGGCAACATGCAGACTAAATAGTTTGGTAGTGTGTCACTGCTCCAAGGTGGGGCAGAAAGACAGAACTGCAAAGCTTAATATCACTGCATAACCAGCAGATAAATCACTTACATAAAGTCTAGACTTTGTTTAAAGATAAAAACGTTTCCAAATAAAAATGGGCTTTTAGACATAAATACCCACTTAAATGTTGCTTTCGGCATAGTTCATACTTAAGCTCAGTACTGAACTGTTCATTTCTGAAATGGTACAGTATGTAGCCCAGACTGATCTACTAGCTTCCAAATGTCGCCAAAGTCTGTTTTTTTCTCTAGGAACAGAAACATATTTGTAGCAGAATCACTTTATAAAAAACACTTTTGACAGTCTGTAAAAAGTAGAACTTGCATTGCCATTATGCTTTAACAAGGAAAATCATGAGACCTGACCATGAATGGATGAAACTACATCTTTATTCAGGAAGTGTTTTTGCTAGGCAGTATATTAAAAACTTGTTTATTCCTCATGGATAAAGGAGTGTGGACCCTCCTCCTGTCAGAAAAAGGCTCCCAGCCAGTAACACATACCGAAACACAAAGACCCCCAGCAAAACCATTAGGCAGCCTCTATCCTTCCATTCTCTGAGCCTAACAACGCCGACAAGGAGTTGCTGGAGGACAAGAGGCGCACTGAATTAAAGAGGTCGACAGATTACATGGGAGCAGGAGGAGCTGGAGGAAACTGCTGCTTCTGGTTTGCAGAGAAGTCGAAACAACGAGAGGCTCCAGCAGAACGGACAGGCTGATTACAGTGTCGGGATGTGGAGTCATTTTCCTTGTCACCTGTCACTGCTGCCGCTCCATCTACCTGCCAGACAGGTTTGTCCCATTTACTGTAGTAGAGTTCTCCAAAAAAAAAAAGTCACATCGTGTGAAAGGAATTTCATTTTCTTTTGAACCTTTTAAGCATCAAATTAAGTGAAAAGGTAGCACAAAATACTTGAGGGATGGTGTTAAAGTCAGTTAACATCAGGTGCTAAAATTTGATACATCAGTACATCATCAGTCAAAAGACATGCCTGTTAGATTAACTGGTGATTCTAAACTGGCTGTCGGTGTGAACGGTTGCCTGTCTCTCTGTTACACCTGTGACTGACTGGCGACCTGTCCACATTGCGACCCACCTCGCACCCTATGACAGCTGGGGTAAGCTCCAGCCCCACCGCAACCCTGAATTGGATAAGTGGAGGAAAAATGGAAGGATCAATGGATGGATGGACATTGGTATATTACAATCAGTCAAACTACCCGCTATACCACACTAATTTAAATGAAATTAAATAAACAAACACACTGTAAAGGTGAAAACATCAGCAATAATTTTTGATAACTGATTGAGCAATTGTGCAACTTTAAGAAAAGCTTTGAGAAACACGCTCTCAGTTTGATAATGTCATGCTTTTCTCAACAGCAGCAGTGAACTGTTTGGTGTTTTAACCTGTGGGTACTAAGCTACACAACTGTGAGAACTGGCCCGTGTACGGCACTGATCTGTTCAATTCAATTCTGTAAATTTACTGTGTCACAAGTAAGCAGCACACCAGTAGACATGTAGGCTACATTTTGCTAGAAAGACAATTTACACAGCAACGAGGGAGCTAAAAAAAAAAGGTCAGCAGTTTGGAGCATTTCACATTTGCAAAGCCAACAACGTCTGTTTGTTTGCAAAAAACAGAAACAAGCAGGAGTGAAGAAAGCTGAGGATGGTAGGAGCTGAATAGCTGAATCTCTCTCATTTCTTTTGTTTTGTGATATTGGGTTCAACTGAAAGTGAAGTTCAAGGGCTGAAAAAACAAACAAACAAAAAAATTCCTGCAACTGCGACTTGAGACTGGCTCCCAAAGCAACAGACTCCCATGTTAACTAAAACACCCACCCTCAGAGCAGAGATAAATATGTTTACAGCCTGGTGCAATGGTGTTGGTCTTTATAGCTAATTTCCCATTTATGACATCTGTAGGAGATGCAGCCTGCCCAGGTCTGTGCTGCAGTTTGATAAGTAAAATTCTATTTTTTTTTTTAATTTGTATGTTTTTTTATTTGTATGTTACTTATCAACAACTAGCAGGTCTCTGTAATCGATCTTTGTTCAACGCACCCATACATCCAAACACAGTCACGTCTGGCTGAGAAAAAAAACAAATAATTGATTGCAGCCATAAAGCTAAACCCGAGGCCACAGCAAATTACGTAAATTTAAACACTCACATAAAGAATAAAAAAAAAAAAAAAAAAAAAAAAAAATTTTTTTTTAAACAAAAAATATTT
>VUQI01011415.1:3622-18697 GCA_015106735.1 Paratilapia polleni
CGCTGCTCCCCCCCCCCCCCCCCCCCCCCCCCCCACTGATACCACTAGTCCATCATCACCCTGCTTTGCTGGCATCAGTCACAATGTCTTACTGAGTCTCTACTCTTTCCAGAATAATGACAAGGAGGCTACGACAACAGCTTTTGTCGAAGACATAATCTGGAACTAAACCACAATCACAGACGAAACCCCCCAAATGGGCCTTTAACTTCAGTTTTGCAATACATAAAATGCTCATGGTCTGTTTTCCCCAGCAAAGCTTTAACCAGCGCTGCTCCAACAAAATTTCCAGTTTTTACTTTTTTCAGTGGTGATTATATGTAGCTGGTAAGTGCTGATTGGAGAGAGCTGATATGGCTTTTCAGATGACTTCAAAATTATAAGTGTGTGTTAAATTAACACTGATGAGTGTGCACTTCTAAATGCGTCTACAAAGTGTTGATATTTGTACTTTGAGTGCAATTCACAGCAAGAAGTTTGCTGTGGAGGATCTAAGCAAAAACCATAAGCACATGGAATAATTATGCAATCAAATGATTATCACTGTGTTGAGATGTAAATTAAAAAGTAAGATACCCTAAAGTGCATCAAGTTTTGTACTTTTATATTTTAGTTTTGTGCAACTTTTTTTTTTTTAAATTTACATTCAATACATTAGGGTTTTATACTTTTTACTCCATTATATTTATGTATCACTACATTTACTGCTCCAGACACCACATTATAAAATCATATACAAACACTGATGACCCTACTTGTTTCCAAAAAATACTTTGAATTTTATGAAAGTGTAATTTAAGGTCTGAGGTACATTTTCATAAATGTTCTGAGTAAAGAAACCCCCCTGCTTTAGTCCACATGGATCACAATTATCCCTTCATGTAAAATTAAATGATGCATTTTTGTATAAATCTTATCAGGGTCTGATATCCTGTCAGTGTGTCAGATCAACATAGTGGTTTCAGCCTTGGCCCATTACGGCCTCCACAGGACTGCAAGCAGACTTAGGGCTCCCACAGGGAACTGGGAGATCCTGAGGGAGCCTATTAATCCATTATGTTCTCCTCCAGACCAGTGTTAAGGACAACAATCACATACGAGCTGGAGGCAGGGCCACAGGAGGCTACAGCTGCTTAGGACGACCCGTGTAGCCCAGGGGCTGATCAGTGCCATTCCCATGCTGTGCCTTGCCCGGTGGCCACATGTAGAGAAGTACAGTTATAAGGTCAAGAGTATTATGCTGTCATATATTTGAGAAGTGAGAAGTCATGCATTTTCAAATCATATATTACAGTATTGCCAGGAAAGGTTGCAGATTGTACAAGAATAGGGGTCGTTTTTAGTTTTGTTTTGAAACATTCTGAGATTTTTGCAACAACAAAAAAGATTAAGTGCATCATTATAATAAAAATAATTAAACACACACACACACACACACACAATATCACCCAATGAAGACTAAATCTACAATAAATGCAGATGTAATCTCTGAATATCAATGACACATGGTAACAAGTTGCTACCATCCAAATATCCCAAAACAAAGAAGACCTTTCTTATCCAGCCTTTATTTAGATCTGATTATGGGCTTATTATACGAGTTCACTAAAGGATACATTTTAAGCCATAAAGATTTTGTATAATCATTTTTTTTTCTGATATAATGATAGCTTTGATACAAGCTTGCCAACCACAAAAAATTTTTACTTTTTTTGTTATTGTCTTCAACATATTGCAGGTATGATACCAAAGAAGCACATCTCCTGAAGATGTATTAGGCAATAGAATAATTACCATAATCATGATTATTTTTCCTTGCATTTTAATTAGCCCTATGAAGCTCAATTAAGCCCTTCAGTATAAGCGCCTATTCAGTAAACAGCTGTCCACCTGTCTTCTAGATCCTGGGAAAAGGCTGCAGTGCCTGTTCACGCCGAGAAACCATCACTAAATCGGGTGGGGGGTAAAACAAGGCCAATGCAGCCTGCAAGGGGCCCTCTATATGAGGGGCGATTAATGCAATACAGTGGCAGGAAAACAGGAGGGACATCAAAGATATGCATATACTGTATATATAAACCAGACAGATATACTGTATATATATATATATATATATATATATATATATATATATATATATAGACAGACATTGAGAATGATCAGAAAATTTAAAATATGTATGTTATGACTGGAGCAAAGAGGGAAGTCAGGTGAAACTTACAGAGAGGTCATGGGTATTTTGATGAAGTTGCTTCATCATGATGCATATGCTCAGAATGAATCCTGTCAAATCTTTGTAGCTGCCAGCATAAAACAAACAGAGCACACATTTTGATAATGCTTCCACACTTCTTTAGTGGCATTAATCACCCCTCATACACGGGCACTGAGCAGACCAGTTCTTGTGAGGACTCCTGCTTTCTTTTGGTTGTTTCATCTTTAAAGGAGAAACTGTGTAAATTACTCGGCGAGAGACAAACTCCATCTAGATTGAAAGCATTAACTCCTTCTGCCATGATTGCTACACAGTCATTAAGCCTTCAAGAAAAAAGAACTAATGATGACTGGCGTTCATCATAATAAGCAGAGACTTGACTGCATAGCCTCTTGCCTACCTTCTATAAAACTACTAAATCTTATAATAAACTAAAGAGAATCAGATTTTTCTGTGTTATTCTGATGACCATATTTTGATTATGGTGATCAATAACCGGATGTCACTCATTCCCATTGTATTTGATCCCAATCAAAATACAGAGCATACTTTTAATGATAAATATTAAATGAGACACAATGTACATTTAATATATTTATTTTGCCAGAAATACTCCAATAATGTCTTTCAAAATTACTTAATTAAACATATAATTGTTTCAAACAGTAAAATGTCATTGTTAAGCTAATCAGTTTAGGTCAATTTTGTATAAAGATCCATTATGTTAACAATATAAATCTACATAGCTAAACAGTGGCATTTCTATTGTAAGTAATCATGTAGAGTGTGATATGAAAAATAAAATTGTAGATAAATCCCAAACCTCAAGCCTTAAGAAAAATACATAGAAAAATATCTATTTATTTTGCATTAAATCCTTTATTTGAAATAATACAGAAAAACAAAATTTATTTGCTATAAAATGTAACACCATCCTTGTGAGGACTGTTTTTTGTAGCTGTTGTTTTTTTTGTTTTTGTTTTTTTGTTTCTGGTTTCATTAGTTTTTCTTTGGTTTGAACTGGCTGTAAAAATAAATTCTGTAACCAGGTCTTGGCCTGCTTTAGGTAACAATTACAAAGCACCTTTCAACAAATGGGCACATCATTTGAGAATGTAGCCTTTTCACAGGCCTGTAGCACAGAGTAATGTAACTCTAGATTGACCTCTACTGTTTGAAACTGTCCATGACATAAAATTGATTTTTTTTTTTTCCTTTTGAAGAGTAAAAAAGTGTAAAGGTTTATAAAAACACACAATTTAGCTGTTTAGTACAGTGTGGGTACGTTTATTTTTTATTTTTTTAGATCGGTCTCAAATGCTAGGACGTTATAACCTCACAGTGGGTACCCAATTCTGTCTTTCTGTGCATTTGGGTCTAACTGTTGAGCTTCTCAGTCTCTTCCGTCCTCACAGTGGTCAACTGCTGCTCGTGACCTGCCTCCTCCCCAGGCACCTAGAGACAGTAGGAGATAATTGAGTTTCTAGACTTTCATGACCCCAGCTGGTCTCAAACATCCTTCCATTTTCCAGTCTAAATGCAGTCTGTCACATTTCAAGGCACACATTAGTAGCTGCTTCTTGGTTTTATGATATTGATTGTCTCCTGGTGCTATGTCTCTAAATGTCAGTTTACTCCAGATCTCTTTCAAGAACTACATGTACTTGTTCATTGGCCTTTTGTTCTTTTTTCTACTATTTAGATTGGAGTTAGGGAAGGAATACAGCTGTACTGAATCATCTGGTGCCATTTATGTAAGTAGAGGGCTGGGAATTTGTCACATAGTTTTTGTAAAAATGGGACAAATGTACATTTTTAAAGGGTGATTACTGAAACATTCATAAATATAAAATCAAAGCACCAAGGGCAACAGAAATGTTGCACACCTACTGGTGGGAAATGTAAATGACGTCAGCCCAAAGTGATCAGGTCTTACATCATTCACGAGGGATTTTTGTTCTTGTAATAAATTTCTGGACCACAGTACTTCGTGATGAATTTGCTCCATCTGGTGGTTAAACAGCTCTACTAGTGCATTTGAGCGATATCAGCCATATCACGGTCACCGACATCTGATTGTTGGACATTGCCATCTTGTGGCAATATTAAGTGCTGCACTGTTTTACAGTGGGAACATCTGGTTTTGGGATATAAATACTTCAACTTTGTGCACTTTACTTGAGCTTCAAAAGTTCAAAATATTTCTTATCTCTAGAAGAACTCTAAGGAAATAATACATGTTCCTTAAAAAACATCTTGCTATTAGCAGGTTAGATTAGCATTTTATTTTACATGAAAAGTCCTAATCTCATATAATTTCCTGGAAATAAATCTCAGGAACCTTTTCTTGGAAGAGTGAATCCAGTTAAACCAAATTAAATATTTATTCATTACAGATTTATTCCTGGAACCTTAAACTCCATGTAGCCTACACTACTGTTGCAGTGCATCTTTGTCTACAGGCAAGTAAAATAATAGTTTAACAGTCTCTAAAGGTTTCATCAAACTTACTTCCCAGTAGATCCTGTCCTCAAAGCACAAGTTGTCAGGAGGAGTTCCAAAGATGGGCAGCTTCAAAATGAAACCTAAACACAAGATTATTTGTAATAAGCTTTTGAAGAAAAAGAGATTCACTTCAGATATCACATAAGAAATTTACTTTGGCCAAAACGTTAAGTCAGTGTTTGTTGCATCAATGAGAGTACATTGTTGGCCAGCTAGTATTTTTTATCAAAATGACAAAGTTGTTTTTTGACACTTTAGATTATGAAGTGAAAATGCCACATGTTAGGGTCACTCTGTTTGTGGAATAAATGATGCTTCAGAGGCTTTTGTAGTCTGTAGAAATCTTTTTTTCATGTACAGTAACACTCAACATTATCTCAGTGGATTAGAGGTCATTAGCTTAGAGACATTAGCTGTGTCTCTTTACTGCTCTGTGATCTTTGCAATCCATGGACGGGTGTTAGCACATTAATTTATTGTAAAACACATTGAGTTTACTTGTCACAAAATGAGCTATATAACTAATATTGCCTTTCTATCTTTTGTAAACCACCTGTTAGTCATACTTAGATTACATTAGGACAGTAATTACACAATAAAGGTAAGTAAAAAATATTAATTTCACCTCAAGTACTCTTTTATGTTGATTTGCAGGTCAAAATACATCTAAATGAACGAGTTAAAATTTTTATTTGAAAGTTAAAGTTTTTGAGTTTCTTCACGATTTATGAGATATTTGTTTGACCTGACCTGCTGTCCATTAAATTATAAATAATGAGATACCATTTAAATAACATTTTTTTGCCTTTTACTGATCTGATGACTTACAGGTCACTTAAAGTTAAATAAGTTAAACTCTATTTTACATTGTTTCACATACAGTTTAAACATCTGCAAAATCCTTTGATTTAAATCCTTTGATTTAGCAGAATAAGAGGGGGTGTAAGACCTACCAACAATAAGCCCCCCCAGCAGGGCAATGCCCAAAGTGACAGCAAGGGAGGCTGCCTGAAATCCGCCTTGGAGAGATGTGCCTCTTTTTCCATTTGACACCAGAGGGAACACGTCTTCCATACTGAAATACACACAAGAAAAACATGTAAGTAAAAAAAAAAAGTAAGCTTACATTTCATTTCATTTATTAATATAAAGCGCCTTGAGGTGACTGTTGTTGTGATTTGGTGCTATATAAATAAAACTACATTTTTCAGTCTCAAAATTGCACACCTCCACCTCCAAATCCACCCAACAAAAATTCCCATCATAGTGCAACCCCCAACAGTGAAAGGAGCAGGATGAAGAAAGCCTTATAAATCCTGCCCTCTTTTACAAATCATCAAAACAGTGCTGGCAGCAGACTCTTTCTTATAAAACACAACATAAATAAATCTATAAGCTTGCGTACTCATTGCATTTGTAGTGCTTGTTTTTTTGTCTCTACATATAATCTTTTCAATTTAAATATATTTAAGCATTCTTTTGGATCCTGGTCTTGAGAGTCCATAACTGTACACCATATACTGAAGTAGACATTTGTTTTAGATTTGTCCTTGCAAACTGGTGTTTAAAATTAAATTTAAATCATCTGTGTTCCTTGTCACTTGCTCTCAACTCAGCCACATCTTGTAAGTTTAACACTTTAGACTTAATAAATAATATGTTGCTGTGTTCCTTTTAATCACCATTGTTCGGTATTCTGATTGATCTCTTTTGCAAAATTTGTAATGGTCTCAAGTTGTTTGTACAGTGTGTATTTGACAAATTAATAAGAACTTGGAGCAAAGAATTTCCCTTAAGATTCGACTTTGGATATGTTTTTTTTTTGTTTGTTTGTTTGTTTGTTTTTTTGTTTGTTTAAAAAAAAAAAGCACAAATCAAATGCTTACCCTTTTCCATAAACATCTTGGGTGGCCACAGAAGCAGTGACTGCTCCCACAATAGCACCCAGGACACCGGGCATGCCATGTAGATTGTGAACCCCACAGGTGTCTTGGATCTTCAGCTTTTCCTCCAGGATGGGCTGATGGAGTGAAAACAAAATGAGATGATTAGGTGGCAGTGTTACATCATCTGATGAACATCTATATCCCCAGCCCTTTAAAGTTATTAATATTTTCAGTAAAAGTGAAGTCATTTTAGTGTAGTTTAGCTCCAGTTTTTAATCAACTGAAAACACTAACAGCCATACAGATATTTTTTAAAGATTAGCAGAACATGTATATTTCAGCATCCTGTTTTTGTCCCTTTCCCCACAGCGCTTCCTTCTACAAGTACAGACTCTTCACTGACTGATGTATTAAACATGAAAAATTGAATCATCCTTACAGAGAGGTACTTGAAGCCCAGGACAGAGATGATGCCGGCCAGGAAACCAACAATCATGGAGCCGAAAGGAGTCAGCATCATTTCACCAGCTGTTCCTGCTGCGACTCCTCCGGCCAGGGCAGCATTTTGAATGTGGACCTACAGTGGTGACAAAAAGACTTTTAATATTGCATCTGTATCAATACATATCAAATCCTACACTCCATTACATTTATACAAGATATACATTTCTGACTCTCTGCCAGTCTGTTAAGAAAAGGTGACCGCTGGGCTATAACTGCTGTTGAAGACATTTCCATTTCTCTGGTCATTTTTGGGGAGAAGCTATTCAAATCTGACTACATGTTTAAAATTTCACTTGTGGTTGTGCAAAAAAGGCTTTGTCATCTAAACTTTTCAGAAGAAGTTGAATGAGTAAACAGAGAATACATTTTAAAAACTGGCAGGCAGGATGATTAAGGCACCATGATATCTGTAAAATGCTGATAGTGGCTGAGTCAGCCAGGCAATCTGAACTAGTCCCTTAGCAGCTCAAAAAACACAAAATGGCAACAATTAGAGACAAACTAAATGAATATTTAGTTTGAAGCAAACACTGAATAAATGCACAGATAATAATTTATATATTTAAATTCAGCATGTGACAGACAGACCTGCTGTGATTTACATATACCCTGATGGAAGACCTATGTCATTAAATTGTTTGTATGCATGACAGATGTGATACACACGCCAGCACACTCATTCCTTCAGGTGATTAGTTTGTCTTTACTATCAGCAGGTTACACGGTATGTCCACTCCCTTTGTCAGGTTTAGGAGCTGATTACATTTCCCTCTTTGGTTTGATTAGAATCAGTGCAGGAATGTCCTTTCTTGACTTCTTACTGTTAACTGATGAGTTTGACAGCAAGCACATGTGACTAAGTGACAGCATAAAACTTTTGGGGGTGTGTACTGTCAGCTGATACATTTGTCAACTTTTATCTTGAGTAACTCTGTCATGTGTTTTAAACTCTGATAAGCTAAGTTCCTGCTGACAGGAAGCAAAGACTTTCTAGTTCTTTCATCCCTTTGTCTTGGCCCCACCCTCATCTATGTTGTGTCAATACTGATTGTGAACTCATTCTGACTTTTACAGCCATTAATCTTTTCTTCTTTATTTTTATATGTATTATTTTCAAAGTTAATTACTTTTTGCTATCGATTTGATTTTGGAAGCCACAACTCAAGTCAAGAATGTTAATCTTGTATCCTCACCATGTCCAGTTTGCCATCATGAGCTGTGAGGGAAGACATGGCATAGGTGGACAGAGTGCAGGCTGCCAGGGAGTAGTAGGTGTTCAGCGCTGTGCGATGCTGATCGTCTCCATGAGCTGTGATGGCAGAGTTGAAGCTGGGCCAGAACATCCACAGGTAGAGAGTACCTATGTGGAACCAGATTAGTAAAGACAACATTTTAGTGATTCATCTCTACAGTTATTTTAACTGACAACTATAAATAAATCTAATACTATAGAGTACTATTATAAATTTTTGGTGTGTATTCAACAGACAGCTCAAGTGAGCAAAGAGTTACTCTTAAGGGAGAAAACTATTATTATTATCATTATTATTATAAGGAAAAATGAAGCATTTTTATTTCACAAAAGTAGTTTCAGCTGTGTTTACCGATCATAGCGAACATGTCAGAATGGTAGACCGAGCTGTTCTTGTGTTTGCTCTTGTCCAGGTTGGGTCGGTACAAAATTCGGGTCACCATCAGGCCAAAGTAGGCTCCAAATGTGTGAATGGTCATGGAGCCACCAGCATCCTTGATCTGGAGCAAGACAGGAGTAGCAATGGTGAATAGAGGTGAAAATACAGGTAAACGTCATGCACATGAATTTTAGACTTAAGTCTTCAGACCCAATGTGGTCTTATTCTATGGTAATTTTCTTTCACAAGTCAGACAGAATATTTTCCTAATATGAATATATAATATCTTTATACAGTAACTTACTTCAAGAACGGACAGCAGGATGTACTCATTGACTGCAAACAGTGTGACCTCAAACATTGCCATAATAAGCAGCTGGACTGGGCTTGTTTTACCCAAAACAGCTCCAAATGAGATCAGCACAGAGCCGGTGCAGAAATCAGCGTTGATCATGCTGAAAGAAAAAGTGGTAAAAAGAAGAGATGTTACAAAAGTAACAGAGCAACATAACAAAGCATGTTCTTTCTTTGCTAATGCACATAACTTATTTATTTTGTAATTTGCTGTGTGACTTATTCTGTAGCTTTCCAGTCAGCAACTGAAGCAATATCGCTTTACATTTACCCTCAGCATCTACAAAGCTTTTCAACATAGAAAAAAATAACATAAAACAAAACACCTTTCACTACCTAGAGTGAATACTGGACTTATTTTTGCATTAGTCAAATGGTGAGAATATTGTCAGAGTTTACTGCCCCCAGGTGGCCAAAAATGTATTCTTTAAAGACAGGATAAGGAACTAAGCAATAGACATTCAGTGAAGCCAGACAATATTTGTTGGAACTGCTGAGCCACGAACCACAAACACTGTAAAAGTACTCAGCAGCTCAAAGTAGTCAGCAGTTTCCATAAAGCACCTTGTCTCCCCCTTTTTATAATAAAGCACTAAAATAAAGGCTTGATAGGCCAATGAATTGAACTAAATCTACAACTAGGTTGGCGGTAGAACACAAAGTAAGATAACATTCAAACTGTCATTACCTGTGTAAGTATACAAGGGCCCAGTTTCACAAGCAGGAGTCAAGACTAGTTCTAGAATAAGGATTAGGTGCTTATAAATTGTATGTCAAATAATTTGCCTGTGCATATTGAGCTGCTGTTATTGTATGCCATGTATGGATCATGACTGAAACTGACTTGTTTATGTATGTGTGTTTGTATGGACTCCAGTGTCTCTTAGGATGTGTGCTGGCCTGCTTTGGAGTGTAATTAAGAGGATTAAGAGTCAAGAAAAAAGAGAAATGTAGAATATGTAGGTATTTTGCATATATGTGTATGACTGTTTGTGTGCACATTCACATACCTTTCCACTCCAATGTGGATCTTGCCCCCATGCATGCCATGAAAGAAACCCTGCATAAGCGTGGCCCACTGTAGGGCTAAAGCTGCAATCAGGAAGTTGAAGCCCACACTACCAAAGCCATAACGCTGCAGGAAGGTCATGAGGAAGCCGAAACCAATGAAGATCATTACATGTACATCCTGGAAACCTGCAAAATGTAGGAAATATGGGCTAAAGTAACGGTTAACTACACAGTTAAAAAGTAAAAAACAAAAGACAAAACAACAAAACAAAAGAAAAAACAAAACAAAACAAATAACAACAACAAAACAAACAAAACAAACAAAAAACAAAAAAAAAACAGTGGCTTGATACACTACAGTATGTTGACCAGAACATGAAAGATAATGTGCCAAATCTTCTTATTTGAGGATCATTGTAATAAAGGAAAATCACTATATTTTCTATATAAATCAAAACACTTTTCTTTTGTACTTTATCAGAGGAGTACCAACAGCACTTCAGGGAGGATGTCACTCATTTGGATCAGTTTCAAATGGTCTCCTCAATAGCTTCTCTCAACAAACTCCCAATCACTGCCAACCACACTGTTGCTTTTGGGCTTCATCATTGAAAACAGACTTTTTCTTGGAATGACTAGTTACATAAGCTTTGGTTAACTGGAACATCAGGTTCAGTTGTGACACGTTTCTGTGCAGTGAGACTCATGTGGATTACCACTTTAATACTTGCATTATTTAAACTTATATTTCAGAATGTACCTGATCCACTGTATATAAAAGACTACCTTCTGCTACATGGAAGTCTGTGAAATGGTTATTAGTTCCTGTTGAATAAGAAGTCTCTCAACTTGCACCTGGATGTTTCCATCTCTGCTCATTTTTTAACACAGTTTTTGACCAGTGGTTTCTAACTCTTTTTATTTGTCCCATACAGCCAAACACAATATTGCATTGTGCTTTGATTGCTGTCACCATGGTGACTGTTAACAGGCAAGATCATGCGGAGGTGCTGCCAGCGCCCTCATTGGCACTTCTGGCCCAGATACATGCAGTTCCCAGTAGCTCCTGGTGGATGCCATACAATCAAAGCAATAACAGGCTCTGTCGAGTAGAATTAGAGTCTAAATGCCATCTCATTTCTGATGAAGCTCTAGTAATAAATTGCAAACAGTCTGTATATATTTTAACACGCTGAACTGAATTCATGACACTGATATTCTCCCTCGTTTATTTCATTCCTATTGGTACAAAATAATCTGCAAGAGCATTTAATCTATTGTAGTAAAGTTTAATGATGACCATGTCTACTTTGCTTAATGCCAAGTAAAGTATGTTTTTGTGATTTAGGATTGTGGTCGGTTCACCTTAGTGACAACAGGGAAGCCATGTTTCTTGCCACACACATGTTTTTTTTTTTACAATATATATAGTCTGGAGAGAAACTCAGACGCTTTGCCCGGCTGACTTTCCCCTGTCTTTTCAGACAGCCCAGCGTCCTGCTGTGTGCACTGCCAGCCACCCACTCCCCCAACTCTGCTGCTAAAAGCACAATTAGTCAGGTGTGCCGCTCTCCCCACCGGCGCCACGCCCTCAGTCATCCTCTCCCTCCTACAGCCGAGCCACATACCACACCCAGCTGCCACAAGGATCAAGAGAGACAGGCTGCAGTCCAAAACCTTCTTTATATTACAGTTTATATTATATTCATATGGGCAGTAGGGTATCAAGTATCAACTTTTAACCTCATAAATATCACAAACAGCCTCTTTCATCACTTAACTGCTTTATTCACCTTCAGGTGATCTATTGCACAAGAGAGCTTTAGACAGCAAAAGAAAACAGTTGCTCAGTGAGAAAATCTTCAACTACAGTTCCTCAATTACGCAATCACTTAATTGTTTGTCTGAAACAACCCATACAAGTGTTCCTGAAAAGATCAATTTTATGTTGCTGGGTTAAAAAATAACATATTTCAGTAACGCTATTTTAAAAAGACTTAAAAAGTCCACATTGGGACTTACCCTTAATTCTAAGTTGTAATGGCTTACAAAAATAATCTATGGGTTTCTTTTCTGGAGGACAGTCTAGTAAAAGATATACAGCCTTTGTACAGTATAAACTATAAACTTGTGTTGTCATTGTGCAGTTTTTTTGTTTTTGATTTCCAAAGTATGAAATAAGGGTAAATGATGTAGGGTGTGTGTACACACCCCTGAAAAAAAAGGGGAACTTCTGTTTCACCTCCCATGACAGTGAAGGTGTCAGGTTAAAGATTGTCATACACCACTATGAACCTTTTCTCTTAATCTTTACTTATTTTAATCACTTAATCTGCACTTATTTTATCAATTTCAGATAGTCTGTTACTTTCTGTGCTATTGTTGACCCAGAACAATCACACATCTACAGGACACTCACTTGGGTAGCGGTAGTAGAATTCATTGTCATAGGCAGTAGTTTGGTTTTTATGCCACTTCTTTGCGTCCGTGTCTTTGTCATAGTCCACCAGCACCCCAAAGAGGATGATGAGGATGATCTCCAGGATGAAGCAGGTGATCGGCAGCTTCAGCCGCATGTTGGTTGCTGTATCTGTCATGTTTGCTTCCCAATGAGATGACGAGGATAGGCTTAATGAGGCTTGCTCTTGATGAAATGCATTGAAGATCCAGCACAGAAAGTTGGACACACTGTCTCTATCACACACTCAGGGGTGTCCTCAGCACAGAGACAGGAGGATGTTGTGTGTGTATTTGTGTGTGTGAGGGTGGAATAACTAGCTCACAGACAAACACAAGAGCTGGTCTCACTACATCTGCTGGGACACACCTACCAGACCTAAAAAGGCATAGTCACTGCTAGCCCTGCCCCCTTTCTACTGTTGTAGAAAGGGGGGCATGCTAATCTTCTGTGTGAAACTGTCATCATGCCATATTGCAATTTGGCAGCAGTCAGACAGCATTATTAGAGACATTTTCTGTTCTGCTCTGTTTATTAACTACAGTAAGCTAATGTTATGTGAAAGGATACTGTTATACTAATACAATACAGTATCTCTGTTTCACGTTAAATGCAAAAGCAGTGACAAGCAAAGCAAAATCATTCAACTGCACAGTCATATTGGGTGTTTGTTTATATACTGTTTGAAATGATGCATGAAAGAGTTCCTGAAATGACTTACAGGAGTGTTTCTACTGTGAAACAGTGAAAATGTCTGCATGAGGAGGCAGCAAACTCAACACACACTCACTGTATGGATAGGTTTGGCCACCAAAACTACTTGGCTATGGTTGCTAAAAGATCATTGTTTGAATTAATATTAAGCAGCCCCCCTGGGGTTGAAAAATTAAGCCACTGCAGTTCCTTGCCACTTGGGGCTCTCTAAAAGCAAACCAATCCCCATAGACTCACATGTTAAAATGCTCACATTTACAGCAGAAATAAATATTATTACAGCCAATTACATTTGCAGACGATTTTGACATAACAAAACAGAGAGATTAGAGCCATCCTAGTATGTCTGTGAGACTACACTTGAGCATAGGTGCCTAAGTGAGGCCAGCATGCACAATGGTATAATATTTATCAGGAAAAATCAGGGGATCACTTATTACAGTTCACCCTGTGATAAACATGAATGGCCATACAAAATTTAATGACAGTCCATTCATTTCAGCCCAGATCTTAAATTTATGGTGTAACACATTGAGTTGAGTACTGTTGCTCTCCAGTACTGATTTTTTTAGTAATTTCCATCATTGCTAGTTTTCTTATTTTTACAAGAGAACAGGGGAGATGTAGAATGAAACATCCACACTGGCAAAGTTCATTATAATCAAGAGAATTAATCAACTGATATCATTCTTTTCATGGAAATTGTTCAGAATAAAATAATGGATGTGGTATCATTCATGCATTTATTTATTTGTTTATTTTTATTGGAATCAGTAAACTCAAATTTCAGCAGCATAGACCATTTGCTATGCCGTTTACACAGAGAAGCAATTCAGGCGTGCTGTGACAAGCTCTAAACATACCAGTTATATATCCATGAAAGGACCGGACATGTTGGGGGTTTGGTTAAGCTAAGGGATACTTTCATGTGCCTTCTCTTACTCTTCCTCTTGCTATAATGTTTCATAAGATATGTCACTCACACCTGTATCTTCATCTTCCATCAGCACAGACTGCCTTTTCTTCAGAAAGGTGAAAGAGCTCACAAGAATGCTGTTATGATTTTGAGGAATTTGAACAATTACCACCAGATACCACAGGCGTCAAAGAGAAGCCATGAACTCAGCAGTGACAGATAAGTCCCTCTCTGGTCAGCATCCGTTCTGTCCAGCTTCCTGTCACCAAGACAAAAAGTGTCTTCACTGATTGTTACATTGCTGCATTTCATTCTGTCGCATGCTGTCATGTGACAAAACTCTAAACATTTATATTAAGGGATAAGCTACATCATTATTCATCTGTGCCAGAGAGTTCCACAAAAACACATCAATGTAACAGGTCGATTTTACAAACTCTGGAGTCTATGTAACTCAGTACTGAATAAAATACAGCACCTTGTGTTTGTGTGTATTTCTGGACCTGTTTTTCTATCCAAATGTATATGAAAGTAAAATCTAATCAGAAGATATATTATTAAAATGTGTTTTCTTGAGTCCATTGCATTGATTTTTTAAGACTTTGTATGTGAGGAGAAGGATTTTAAATTCAATTGGCTACCAGTTAAATCCAGAATTGAATTTAAAATCCTTCTCCTCACATACAAAGTCTTAAAAAATCAGGCCCCATCATATCTTAAAGACCTCATAGTACCATACTATCCCAATAGAGCACTTCGCTCTCAGACTGCAGGCTTACTTGTGGTTCCTAGGGTATTTAAAAGTAGAATGGGAGGAAGAGCCTTCAGCTTTCAGGCCCCTCTCCTGTGGAACCAGCTCCCAGTTTGGATTCAGGAGACAG
>VUQI01011424.1:13517-25562 GCA_015106735.1 Paratilapia polleni
AAGAACACAAAGAAAAAAAAAAAAAAAAAAAAAATATATATATAATATATATATATATATATATATATATATATATATATATATATATATACACACACACACACACACACACACACATATATATACTGTATATACATATATGCTGTTTTCATGAAGGAGACAATCTACAGATCAAAGTGGACAAACCCATCATTTCAAGTGCAGAGGGTGTCAGTATGTGACTGTTTAATGATATCTCTCACAAACATGTACGAGGCACATTAAACCCTTTGAACTGAAGTTGGTATAAAGAGCAATAATGCATGAGACTGGGTTTTGTTTTGCCTGTTTGGCAAACATGCCACAATTATGTTATTTCTTATGGCTTCATTGTGTGCATTTCCCAGTGATGTAGGCTATTGTTTAGCACACTGCGTTAAATTCACTTAATTGGATGACTCCCTATCCTTGTGTGAGTGGGTATGTGTGAATATTTGTGTTTGGGGCCTGCCTCTCTGCTTTGCGTAGCTGTAATTTCAGTATAATGGGCTGTATTGATGCTGAGCCCATTTAGTCTAAAGCACACATCTGTGCATTAAGCTTCAATGTCAGCGTGCATTGTATATGTAACAAAGCTGTTCCAAAACAGATTCTTGTTATTTATAAACAGTGCTTATAGCAATTTTGCAAAAGCCTTTTTTAAAAAATGTTAGAATTTATTTTTATATTCACACTTTATACCCAAAGGAAATAAGGCAATATTTTTAAAGAATACATCTCAATGCCTCATACACTGGGAAAGCAGCTTCCCCTGCACAGACGACAGACTATATTGTGTTCAGAGCTTGTGTCTGAAACCTGAGCACTCCTTTATAGCTTCCACACAGGTTTCATGAAATATATGGTTTTTCATATGTGAAAAAATTGATGGTCATATCTGACAGTGGGGTACGTGAATATGAATTCTCTATGAATTGCTGTTCTTTGAGGATTATATAGGATTACACGTTTAAAAAAATCTTTTTAAGTTTTCTTTTAAATTTTAAAGTGAGTTTTCCACAGACATTATTGAAGTTAATGATATAAGATCTGAGGACTTTGCAGAAAAAAGTGGGCACTAAGCTGACTGTCAGAGGACTGTCAGAGGCAGAGGTTTAAACATCATTCTTGACCAAAGACTCCATCTCACCTCATTTTAGTACTGCAGTTGTTTTTGCAACACAGACAGCTGCAGACACCACGGACAAGCACTCCTTCCTGTTATACTTCTTTTAGGTCTGCTTAAAGGGCACATGTGTAGTTGGGACATTGTAGTATAGTCTCTCCATGGATGAGTTTGCAGTCTTAAAAAGTTGGCAGGCGCACAGCCGTCCGCACTAAGCCTTGGGCTCTGCTTCCACGGTGCTCTGGGACGCATTTCCCCACATACCTGTAAGTGCTACAACAAGGATATAACAGGAAAATGTGTCTATCTGAGTGAAGTGAACCGAAAGTATGTATGGCAGCCATAATAAGAGCTGGCTAAATTCTCTAAACACTAAGGAAAGTTGCTTCAATGCTTCCTCCTTTGGCATAAGATATACTGGACCATCCTTTATGAAAGGAGAGGGGACAATTCCTTCCCACAACTCATCGTGAAACACCATCCAACCAAAATTATCATCATAACTGGCAAGTGGCAGTGGCAAATCATGTGTGTTTTCCATTTAATGCAACATTTTAAAGTTGCTGTTAAACCCACAGCTGAACTTCAAACATTATGCTGCTACAATAAAATCGGCTTATTGCCAAGGTGTTACCTCTCTAGATCAAGATTATAAGTTATATTAAATATGCCATTTAAAGTTCACTACAGTTCAGTTTGCATTAGTTAGTATTAAGGATGAGTGGACAGAATTTTACTTTGGTCACAAAAAAAAAAACCCTCAAAAAAAAAGGAGGAAAGGAGTCACACTGGATCATCTCTCTAGCAGTAAAAAGAAAATAATAATAAGAAAAGAAGATATATTTCATTTTATAGGATATACTGTATTTTCCCTTTTCTTTAAAATTACAACCTTTGTAATGAAGTGATTTTTTTCACTGGTGGTTTTCATTTATAAAAAGCATTTTCATCTCCTTCTTCATATTCTTTCATCATCTAGTTCATCTTCTGAACAATGTAGTTTCAATACGACAGACATTGTTAAGGAGTGCTGTTATTATTAAACTCTGTCTCTCTTCCATAGTGTGTCTTTTGTCCTGTCTCCCTCTGCTCTCTTCTGTTTCCCCTCACCCCCAACAGGTCGCGGCAGATGGCTGCCCCTCCCTGAGCTTGGTTCTGCCGGAGGTTTCTTCCTGTTAAAGGAAAGTTTTTCCTTCCCACTGTTGCCAAGTGCTTGCTCATAGGGGGTTGTCTGTCTGTTGGGGTTTTCTGTCTAATTTGTAGGGTCTTTACCCTAAAATATAAAGCGCCTTGAGGCAACTGTTGTTGTGATTTGGCGCTATATAAATAAAATTGAATTGAATTGAATTGAATTGAATTGAACTGAGTCTAGTGTAAGAGTGTAAGTCCTAATAAATTCTCCTTCACACTTTTCCTTGACCTCAGAATGTTTTCAATGAAGGTCAAGGTAAAGTGATTAGGAAAAGGAGGTAGGAAATCTTTTTTTTTTTACTCTGTGTTTTCTGTTTCCATCTTTGCCCTGTCAGTCTTCACAGCTAGAATAGCCAGTACATGTACAGTATGTACATTCTTGAAAATTTTAATGCTGTCTGAAAATATTTTCACAGCTCCTGACCTGCATTATTTTACAGAAATGAGGTGCGGCTTCTGGTTCTATAATCATTACATCAATGATTCCCTTTAGATGGATGCTCATGCTATCACAGCTCTACCACCTTACCATCTGGCAAACATCTGGAAGAAGATTGTGGTTTGAGAGCACTCTTTGGTTTTCTTCCAGCCATTAACACAATGCAGGAAGGAGTGTCCAAAATACCTTACTAAGCCTTATTACTTCATTACCTTTTTCCACTTTGCAGCCCCAAACTTCAGTTTCAAAGTTAAATTGGTCTTTTGAAAAACAGCCCTGTCATAATTCCCAGCTTTTATAAATTTTACTGTGTTCAGACTGCACCACAGAGATCTTGATTATATTCTGATGGCACTGTGAGTGAGTTTAGCATATGTGTCTTAGTGAGTGCCAGTGAACTTGAGCTGCAGTTTCTCTTTGCCAAAGAAAAGTGCCAAATAATGCCACACTAATAAACTGGAACTTAGACTTGCTGCATTGTAACTCCGAGACAGACTACTTTGCCTCATTGGAACGGGTTTATTTGCACCATGTTGATGTGCAACTCACATTATAGCCATGAAGAAAAAACTTTTTTTTTTTACTTGTAGCACACTGTTAATTTACTTCAATTGGGTATGACTGCTTTGACTTATAAAATGGTGACTTAAGGTTGGGTTGGTAGCTTTTTTCGCGTCTTACTACCTCTCAGTCTTTGCTGACCTTGCAATGTGGCTATTAACCCCCCAAAAAACTAAAAGGATTTTCAGAGAACACATAATCTATCAAGGCTAATTCCCTGTTTATCAGTTTGTAATGCATATGTTCCACCTTTCCGCCAGTTTCATAAAATTTGTTTTTGTTTATTTATGCATAATCTTTCAGACAAATGAACACCTGTTACCTCACTCAATTCTTGCATATGAGTGAAGTTTTTTTCTAAAACAACCATTGGACAGGTTGACAGATGAGGTCACGTAGGAGTCTTGGTGGACTATGATGTTTGTAGACAACATTGTGATCTAGTGAGGGTAGGAAAAAGGTGGAAGAGAGCCTGGGGAGGTGGAGGTATGCACTGGAGACAAGAGGAATGAAAGCCAATAGAAGCAAGACAGAATACATGTGTGTGAATGAGAGGGAGACAGGTGGAAAGGTGAAGTTGCAAGGAATAGAGGTAGTGAAGGTGGACAAGTTTAAATATTGCAACAGTGAGTGTAGGCAGGGTGGAGCAGGTGGAGACGAGTGTCAGGGGTGGTGTGTGACAGAAGGATAGCAGCAAGAGTGAAAGGGAAAGTGTACAAGATGGTAGTGAGACCTACTATGATGTATGGTTTGGAGACGGTGACAATAAGAAAAAGAAAGGAGGCCGAGCTGGAGGTGGCAGAGCTGAAGATGCTCAGATTTTCATTGGGAGTGACCAGGAGGGACAAGATTAGAAATGAGTGCATCAAAGGGACAGCTCAGGTTGAGCAGTTTGGAGACAAAGTTAGAGAGGCAAGGCTGAGATGGTTTGGACATGTGCAGAAGAGGGACAGTGGATATACTGGAAATAGGAAGTTAAAGATGGGGCTGCCAGGGTGTGTAGTGAAGGAGGACATTCCAAGGGTTGGTGTGAGAGAAGAGGATGCAAGGGATAGGGTGAGATGGTTGAGAAGGAATTTTTACATAAAATGTCGCATGACTTTGTCCTTTCATCATTCAGGATTTTCTTGTTTAGCTCTTGTTGGTTCTTGTCTAGTTGCATCACCAAGTCTGTTAAATTAAACAACCAATTACATAATTCATCTTTGCCCTATAGAAAAACACTAGGAAAAGTTTTATGATCCTCTGAGCCTCTAAGCAGGATGAAAGCATTGGTTTGTGATTTGGTTAGGAAAAGATTATAGTTTGGGATAAAATAAGGAATGAAAAAACACAGTGAGTCATCAGGAATTTATCACTTCACTGCAAACATATCCCATCTTAGAGGAAACTGCTGTTACAAATAGTTTTCTGGGAAAGCATTAACCCTTCAGTTGCAGTTTATGTTATGTTTTGACCTGTTCCTTTACCCCAGTTTATGCTTCCAAAGCCTTTTGCAATTAGTTGGAGCATTTTCCAGTTTCAGTAATATTATACACAATCAGTCCACATTATGTAATGCAGTAAAGAATAATAAATATATGAGCTGCCATCACAGTGGTCATGGGAAGTTTATCAGAAAGCAGCAATTTCCCATCCCTGTAAATGCGTGACGGGTGGCGTGTGGGTGCTTGACATCGCAGTGAATGGAGAATACTGTTCTTATCATTGCGCTGGTTGGCTCCAGGCAATGTAGCATGTGGCATTAATGTGGATGTGTCACTGCATCACTAAGAGCTCAGTGAGTAATGAGGAACTCCCTAACTGTTAAATGGATTTCATCAAACCTGATTTACAACTTTCCAGTTCCTCATTTTCCCACACTCTCTTCTTTCCTTCTATCCTCCCACCACACCTTAGTCACTTTCGTTCTTGCCCCTCTTCTTCTTCTGCCATCTAAACAAATTAGGGAGCAAATGAGGAGGGAGGAGTGATATGGGTGATGAGGCATGCCAGAATGTCAACAGATGACAAGCACTGCAGATGGGAGGGGGGTGGGGGGGTGGGGGATAGAGAGAATGTGTTGGGAAAAAAAGAAAAGTACTCCCTGAAAACCCAGACTTGAAAAGAAATGATTAATGAGGCCAGATGTTGGGCTTCTTTTAGCATGAATCATTGCATTCCCCATGACAAAGCAAAAATTATCCCACATTTCCCCAAATGTAGCAAATTACTCCTCAGACTGTAGACAACAGAGATGGATCCACTACTTTTCTGGCTTGAGCAACTTTTTCCACGCCAGGTCAAGACAGTAAATCGACTAAATCTTTCAGGCTTTTTCTTTCATGCTGACATCACTTTATTCCAATCCATAACTCTGTGAACAACAACAACAACAAAAACAACAAGGTCTTTTAAATAGATACACTCGGGCAAAACCACTTCAGAGGGCTTGTTTGCCTGACCAAGCTAATTATGGCATCTGTGCAATCAAATGTGTATGAATGTGCAGTGTCTTGACGATGATGTGAGAACACAACAGATCCTCCAGGGGTGCTTTTGTCAGCCACAGATTTTAATGAATCAGTGCAAATAAGCTTTTGTGCTAGCAATGATAACTGGGCATATTTGACTGATCAGTGACTGAATATTTCGATGTAAACTTGCAGCGTGGAATGAGATAATGCATCAGCAGAAAATTGCTAATTATATGTTAATTTATACAACACACATATGTGCATGTATAGGGTAAAGTACTGGTGAAAACAGGCGTAATAATTTGCAGTATAAAAGGTTTTCCTCCATCTTTATAAGACTTGTGACCTACTTAAGTGTTAAGGATGTACACCCTAAATAAATATCCCTGTCGCTGAAGTTGTCTTATTAATACCCTGTTTCTTGTTTGTTTAACATCAAGCAGCCATCTTCTCAAAACAGAAACACATGCTGACTCAAATTGTATATTTCTGTTCTTACACTTGCTATTTTGTATCCCTAAGTGGGTTCACACTGACCAGTATGAGTAACTGCATAGTTTACTGTCAATGGGTGCCAGCATGGCTCCGTAGGGAAAGGGGAAGGACCAACAACCCATTTTCTGTGAGGCGTTAAAGTCACATGTGTTGCGGTGTTGTTTGCCGTTTATCCATGAGAGATAAAAGAGAGATGTGTGGTCTGACGCAGTAAGTAACTTGCAGCGTTTGATTTGGAACTACACTGTTGAAATTCATGCACAATGCTAGTAGGGATATAGTATACAGCATAGTATAGTATACATGGAAATTAACAACTGAAGTATTGGAATTGAGACACAACATCTAACCTAGAGTCATGGTCTTCAAATTAGGTAAATACAGCCTCATAATATATTACACTGTGTCATTATTTATTTAACAAAAGCTAAGCCAAAATGCAGAGATAGTGTGTGAAAAACTAAGTGTACTTCCTCCACAGGAATTAAGAGGTTAAGTAGCAGCCAGGTGCTGATCATCAGCAAGTGTGAGCACCTCTGTAAAAGCAGACGTTTTGGCAGTTTGCTTGTCTGGAGCATTAAGGTGTGTGTAAACACAATGCCAAGGAGGAAAGACATCAGCAATGATCTTAAAGAAACAAATTATGAGACCGTTTCCAAATAATTCTACAGTGAGAAAGATTATTCACAAGTGGAAAACATTCAGGGCAGTTGCCAGTGTTCCCAGGAGTGGATGTCCCAGCAAATTCACACCAAGGTCAGACTGTGCAATGCTAAAGAAAACTGCAAAAAAGCCAGGAGCTACATCTCAGACTCTACAGGCTTCAGTCAGCACATTAAATGTTAAAGTTCATGACAGTAGAATTAGAAAAAGACTGGTGATGATTTGGGCTTGTTTTGCAGCCACAGGACCTGAGGATACTGCAGTCATTGAGTTGACGATAAACTCCTCTGTATACCAAAGTATTCTAGAGTCAAATGTGAGGCCATCTGTCCAGCAGCTAAAGCTTGGCTGAAATTGGGTCATGCAACAGGACAATGATCCCAAACACAGCAGCAAATCTACAACAGAATGACTGAAAAAGAAAAGAATCAAGGTGTTACAGCTAACCAGTCAAAGTCCAGACCTCAACCTAAATGAAATGCTGTGGAAGGACCCTAAGAGTGCTGTGTATAAACAAATGCCCGCAAGCCTCAATGAACTGAAGCAAGGTTGTAAAGGAGAGTGGGCCAAAATTCCTCCACAACGATGTAAGAGACTTATAAAATCATACAGAAAACCATTACTTCAGGTTATTGCTGCTGAATGTGGTTCTACAAGCTAATGAATCATGGGATTGCACTTAGTTTTTCACACATTGCTTCTGCATTTTGGCTTGTTTTTTGTTAAATAAATATTGACAAGGTGTAATGCGTCATGTGTTGTTGTTCATCTGAGGTTGTATTTATATCATTTTAATGATTTAATGATGATTTTATTTTTTATTATGTCCTGATACATAAAACCTTAGAACTGAAAGAGAGTGTACTTGACTGTATTCTCATAAACAGAACTGCCAGCAATAGCATACAAAGTAGCCTAATGGGCAGACTAATAGTAGTGTGTGTACTTGGAATGGACTTATGTGGCTGTCTGTTCACAACCATTCAGTAACCAAATTAGTTGTCAATCAATTAAAATTGATTTAAAGTACAAAGACACGTGCATTTGTTTTCTTTATTGATATAATAAGATCAATACTTCTTGCTTTGTAACAACATCGACATCTGTCCGTCTGTGGAGGAGCTTTTTCTAGTCTGGGCCTGGGAAAATAACTTTCCTGTTTCAACAATGTTTGCTAGGTGCAGATTAAATGACAGCATGTATTACAGTACTGGCTCTGTGTGGGAAACTCCGCGTACATATGTCAGTTTTAGTGGGTTTTGATTCACCTAAGTTAAGCGTTTCCCCCAGCTCCCATGCTTTACGCTACGCTAAGCTACCCATGACACTGGTATCAATCTTCTCATCTCACTCTCAGAAAGAAATAGGAGTGTTTTCCTAAATGTTGAACTGTTTTAGATTTTCATCTTATTGCTAGGGAAAGAAGAAATTACAGTTGTTTCTTCATGAGTCTCTGGTTCGTCTTTTCAGTCGGGTGAGTTAAGAAGTTACGTCCATGTTTCTCAAGGGATGTGTAACATTCAACAATTCACATTCTCTGATAACCCATCAGCAGAATGTGTCAGCAATGAAATATCAGCCAAAAAACCGTTGTTAACTTCCCATGTCAGAAAATCCTAAGTGGAAATCCACCAGCCCAATGCATCCTCAAGCAGTAATAAAACACAAGAGAACCTAATGCACATATAGCCAGAAGGCAGCCAGGCCTTCTCAGTCATCTGTGCAACTTAACGTCAAGCCCTTGCGAACAGAGGAGGCCATCCATAATTAACCCTACACTGTCAAGTCAAAGCAGCAGTCATAACATGTCCTCACATGTCATTCTAACCTTTTTCCCTGCATTGTTTTCTCTGCCATCAACCCATCACCCACATCTGTCGTTCCCTGCATAAGGACTGCTGCGAGAGAGGGTGAGGGAAAAAGACTTTGATCTACCATGTTTCCTTCACAGCGTCTCTCTCAGAGGCTTTAGACAGCAAATGATGCACAAAACAGAGGGAGAAAAACGTGTTTCTCATTTGCGATTGTTGAGGTTGTTTTTGTGATTTATTTCCTGTTAGTAAGGGGCGACTGAGCTATTTGGCTCTAGGTTAATCACTGCTATCAACATCTGTTGTTCTCTGCAAGAAACTAAATACTGTATATTGTTTCATTTTTTTCCTGCCTGTTCTATAGTCTTCTCACACCACTCTAAATCTTAATAAATCTTTGTATGATTAAAGATTTCACTAATTCCGGAGATAGGAGAATGGGCAATTAAAACGTGTGACTCAAAGGAGAGAAAAGGGGGGAGGTACAGGGAGCACAACTGACTGAGTCAAAGGGTCAGAGAGGCTAAGTCAGAGAGAAAGAAAGAACAAGAAAAAGAGCAAGATACAGTGATTAAAAAGTGAAAGAAGGAGATAGATTTGCCTGTCTTTCACTAGAAACTGAAATAGAGACCAATCAAATGTGTGGGGGAGACCAAAGTGAGAGAACTGTAAGAGCAAGGGAGTCAGAGATGGAAGCCATGTGGACACAGAGAGACAAAGAATAAGATTAATAAGACTGATTTGCCTTGAGATGAAAACTGCAGTATGGATAAGCCAAGCAGAACAAAATTAAAGAGGGAACTTGTAGATGTTCCCACGCTAGAGGGTCGGTCAGATCTGCACTTTGGTCTGTAAAGAAATATTAGCTATTAGAAGGATTGGCATGAAATTATATGCAGTAAGTCTTATGGCGTTTCCCCTAACGCCACTGCAATGTTAGTTTCATTTCAGTTTTAGAAATTCCATTTGTGCCTATGGAAAGATTATTAAAAACCAACAGAAAAGACATCCCAACTGCAGACAAACAATGGTCAGTCAGAATGCAAGTGACATGCACCTCATGTCAGATCAGAGAGTTACACAGTGACTTCGTAAAGTAACTCATGGCCAACTTAAGCTCCATTAGTTGTTTGGTGAGAGAGCATGTACAGTATTTACGATGGTCAGTGATGGCATGCCCGCTCTCTTTGTCACACCCCGCATATTTTTACATATCATGGTGGATTACTTTCTTCTTTTCTGAGATGAAAAGCAGTATTACTTATAATTCAGCAACTTATCTGTCTTTTGACGTTCCTCCGTAGGTTGCTGGTTCTCAATACCAGCTGGCGACACAAATTCACGCCAAATCAAACATGTGGAGCTACCCATTGTGGCAAGGAAGCAGCTGAAAGTATGTCTCCATCTTTCCTTTGATAATTTCATATCTGCAAATCTAATGTTTTCCTGTTTAATGGTTGGATACAAGCAAGCAGTATAGCACTTTAATCAAAGAAAAAAAAACAAAAAAAGAAGCCTTTCAATATTTTTAGGGAAGCTAAATTTATTTAATTCCTACAAAAGACAATTGCATGGTATTAAGGTCTAATGGACTCCACTGACTTGTAAAAATGTTTGTTCAGTGATGTGACTGTGTAACTGTTATACTTCTTTGTTGTAAAGAAAGAATTTAGTGTTCACATTATGTTCCTCTCAGAATAACCTGTGATACCTTTGATGAGTACAGTTACATATTTTATATCTGCATATATGTCAATGTCAAGGTTAGCTACAGTATGGTGCAAAGGTCTTGAGCCAGCCCTCATTTCTTTATATTTTGTTTCCAAGGATCCAGACTTTATTATAATTTTTTAAAGTGGTCTTGAGCAATAGTTCTCCAGGTTTTCTGAAAGCCTTTCAAAGTTTTTCTTTGGACATTGGCTGCTTTTTCACTCATTTTCATTCCAGTCCTTGCACCTGACCATTTTCAGAGGAATGTGTTTTTGTTTGTTAATGTTAATGTTGTTATGAATCATTCAAAACATAAAAAATGCACCTAACTCAAGGGATGAGTCAGTGTTGTGTCTACACATAACAGACAACTTAGCAAAGACCCGGTTTTAAATTGAATCTTTAGGCACTTTGTGACTAGCAGCCTGTCACAAAAACACATCATTTTTTCCCATTTCTTTAGTTAAATCTATGGAAAATGGCAAAGATAAGTCAGTTTGACAGGCATAAAATAGTATTTTTGCACCAACAAGGTGATTCCCAAAGAGCTATTAGCCTTAAACTTGACATACCTCAACACAGTGTGTCCCTAAAAGATTTAAGGAAATTGGATGAGTAGAGGACAAAAGAAGAAGTGACAGGCCTAAAAACTATCTACAGCAGATGAACAGTATCTGAAAGTCATGTCCTTAAGAAAAAGGAAAAAAACCACAAAGACACATAACACAGGACCTGAGAGATGCATCTGACCCTTCAGGTGATCCATCTCCTGTTCACTGAAGCCTCACCTTGAGGAAGGGAAACAGGGAGTAAAGGCTGAGGTATCCCAGATTGCACAAGAACTCTAATGAAAAATTATTGGCAACAGGTCTTATTGAATGATGAATCCAAATTTGAAATTTTTGGTTCAAATTGGAGGAGGTCAGGAGAGAGGTACAACAGTGAGTCTCTACAGCCATCTTAAAACATGGTATAGGAGAATGTCTTCAAGAAGCCTGGAGAACTATTCCTGAAGACTATTTAAAGAAATTACAAGAAATTGTGCATAAGCTAGTTCAGGCTATGTTGAAAAATAAAGGTGGTCATTCCAATGTTGTCCTTCAAGCTTGTTAGAATTGTTCAAACTTTGTTTTTGCCTTATATGCTGTATTTCTGCATATGTTTGCACATGTTTCAATAAGTCACTGCACCTATTTCCCATTTTCCTAGCAAAATATAAAGAAATGAGGGGTGGCTGAAGACTTTTGTACAGTACTATACATATGTAGTTTGTGCATAATTTACACAAGTTATCAAAGGATCTGTAGGACTGCTTTCTTGCATTTGCGTAATATCTCTAAAATTAGAGGCATCCTGTCTCAGAGTGATGCTGAAAAACTAGTTCATGCATTTATTACTTCTAGGCTGGACTATTGTAATTCATTATTATCAGGTTGTTCTAAAAGCTCCCTGAAAAGCCTTCAGTTAATTCAGAATGCTGCAGCGAGAGTACTGACAGGAACTAGAAAGAGAGACCATATTTCTCCCATATTAGCTTCTCTTCATTGGCTACCAGTTAAATCCAGAATTGAATTT
>VUQI01011426.1:4278-16129 GCA_015106735.1 Paratilapia polleni
CGGTCTTGGGAGAAGTGCGTCGTCCTCCCCACATTGTGCAGTGGGCCATGCATCTCGCGTTTGTCTGGCGGAGCTCATTAAAACGGTTAATAGATTGGCCCATTTAAAAGGTGAGAGGGAGCGGGCTGGCGCGAGGAAAGTGAAATAGAGACCCCATTAAACGGCCCTTGTTGTCCCGGAGCGGCGCTCTTTGCCTGCGCTCCGCTTGGTGCCAAAGCTCTATATACAAATGCCCTATATCGCCTTCAGTAATGGCCTGGGTCAAGAATCATTGGGGCCCTAGGCAGAAGTTACTCTCTTCTGTTGTCTTCCTTAGTTAACTGCTGCTTTGAACCTTTTTCCCCCTGATACAATAAATAACTTCACGGCCAAATCCCCTTTTCTTGCATTAAGTGACAGGCAAAATATGAAAATTATGACCTACTACCACTTCAGTAAAAGAAAAAAAAAAGGACACAGGATAGACAACAGTTCATTAGTAACATCAGTAACAATGGAAAGTTTGCAGCATTTGTATTTGAAATAAAAGAATTACTTCACATTGTCGGCAGGGTAACATTTTAAAAGATTTTTGTTATAGGGCTATATCTATTTAAAGGCCTGCATCCAGGATTCAAAACCTTATGACACATTGCTGATGTTTTTGAGCTTGTGTGATTGCCTTGAATGAAAGTTTGGGTGGCACATACACACATTAAAAGGTTGTTTGAGTAAGTGTAAAAGGTTTCTTTCTTTCTAAATGTCATTTAGAAGGGCTACATTCTACTTCATAGTCACAGATGTGTAACAGTTATAGTGTACAAAAATCTTTGAACTACTACAATAATGTCAGAAAACCAAGTGTGAAATATATCCCAGTCATGTCCACACACGCGCTCACATACACAAGCAGCCTTTTTGGGTGTATCAGTTGAGTTTTGCGGTGTATGCATGTCTGTCTGTGTATTTGTTGGTGGAATATGGGCTGTGGGAGGCAGTTTGACTGTGACCAGGACCTTCTCATCTATCAACGTCCCCATCTGTCTTGCATGACGGCCACTCTCCCCCTCTCTTACGATGGGAGAAGCCCTCACCCGCCCACCCTCACCCCTCTTCAGAAAATGGCTCTTTTGGAAGGTCTCTGATGTTAATGAGTCGTCCAGGACTTAGTCTCACAGCTGTAAACAGAGAGCTGACGAGGTTAGTGGTTTGTTTATACACTGTTGTCACCCACTTGAAGGATGGCCCCTGTCCCAAGGAAGTAGGGAGCTTCCAGGCATCATCATGAGTCCCCTCTTGGGCCCTGACACAGTGGCCCTGCCCCAGGGGGTTTCACTCCTGTGTGTAACCCCTCTTCTCCAGCTGTAGTCCCTACTTTTTTACATCTCAGGCCATCGTGGATATAAGGAATTTCATAACGCATAAAGCAGTGTTTGTATGTAGATGGTGGTGGCTGTGTGTGTGTGTCTGTGTGTGTGTGGGTGCTGATGCAGCGACCCAGACAGGGCAGTGTGGGAACACCAAGGGATGGATGGAGGGAGGGGTTGTGCAGCACCATGTCAAGCCTGGGAACCACTGTGTGTTTACCACAGGGAAACTGTACCAATGCAGAACAATGAGTGAGCCTTACCCCTTCTAAATAAAAAAGGCATTTCTGCTTTCTTCTTCCCCCTAAAGGTCATGGAGTTAGAGATAGGGAGTCCACACAAAAGCCTCCAGTCTGTCGGCAGTCTGGTCTGGCCCAGTACGGTGCCAAGACTGAGGTCATTGTCAACAGAGCAGTCCCAAGCTAAGCATATTTTTATAGATTGTGTGTGTATGTATGTATGTGTGTTTGCTTGGAAGGGAGGTGAACATGTGTATGTGCTTATTTGGTCAGGCTGCGTGTGCGAGCGAGTCTTGGTGTGCATGCACAAAACAAAGGCAGCCTGCAGAGTGCACAGCGTAGTTGTCAAATGTGAGACGTGCTGCAATTTTCTGATCACAAATTAGTCCGAGATAAATGGCGTTTTGCTGCACTGAAAAGTTTACCCAGACATCAAGCTGATTTGTGTGTTGTTATGATGTCTGAGGAGATATAACGTCAACAGACTGCTGATGGTGCAGTTCACCCAGGCTATTAATGAGGCGGTGTGAAATTAGCACGCCTTGGCATGCTTTGAGGAGAGATGTTTGTTAGCTAATTAAAGAAACTCAATCAATTTTATATACTCCAATCAATTACCTGGAGCAGGTGGTAGAAACAGGGCCCGACACTCTGGCCTTATGTCTCACATCAGCTAACTACCCTAACTCACTTTACTACATTGTTGAGAGCTTTTATGGCCAAGAAAGCTAAACATTTGATATGACATAATGCTAGCTGCCAGTATACCTATGCAGCACTGCACTGTGGTCAGTTTACAGCCAGCATTTTACATATGTACCCTTTTCTTTTTTTAAGATGTCTGATCCGGGATGTCTGATTTTATTCACTTTTGTACATCTCACCCTCTAACCCAAACAGGATGTTGTGGGTATAGCACATAGATTTACCCTTATGCTCATTTTGTATACCACCAAACCTCTTTTGAAACAATATTTTTGTACTGACAGGTGTACATGGCATTGCTTGTGGACATTGCATTTTAACGGCTGTGCTGTAAGGCTGATAGAGAGAACAGTGCTTACACAGTGGAGGGAGCACATAGCAATAAACAGGAATTACCCAACAATCGTTTTGTGAATGTGTTGATAACAGCGTGTTCCAGTGCACTGCTCGGGGATCTCCCTGGGTGGAGCAGCCTGGCCCAATGGAAGAAGTGAGTGCAAGAGGGTTAAAAAAAATGTAGTCATTTCTGGTTACCAGGGGCCAAACAGGGCATCAGGTCTTGTGAGGAGACAGGACAGGAAAGACCTGATGGAGTCAGATGTGTACATGTATGTGTTTGTGTGCTATGTGCATGTGATTCCTGTACACCTTTTATCTATGCCACAACACCCCACCCCCCAACTCTGCACCCTGAGGCTCATTAAGCAGTGACCTCTCACCTTTTCAGGACGGGAGAGATGAGGGGAGGAGATGTGATCAAAGCTGGGCCCTTCCTGATGAAGTTTGGACTGCAACACAGTCACCTGATTGGATCTGATAGCTGCTGCCTTGCCTGTGTTGAGTGCTGAAATAGTGACGGTTACAGCGGAACACATGAGGATGAAAAGTCATGACAAGCTCTGAATTCACTATTAAATTGTAGGGACGCTACAGGGTGATAAATTTAAACATAAAACACATTTATTCCCCTTTCTGGGGTACACAGGACCTTAATTTTACCACACTGCAAAATAAATTCAGACTGTGGATATTGTTTGCTTATTTATATATTTATTTGTTTATTTTTGTTATATGTGAGCCAGATTTTATTGCTACGTTGTCTCTCACAGTTCCTTTTTTTTTTCTTAGACGTCATCAAGCACTTCTCAGGTTAACTGATCTATGGTTACTGATGTATGCCTCATCAGTGTTCATCTCCACATCCATTCCCTTGTCTGAGAAAAGGAAAGCCCATGTCCTTGTCCTCAGAGGTCCATCTTGATGATTTCCACAGAGTGTATGTGTGTGTGTCTGTATAACTTGTGCACTTTATGTGTGTGTACCACTGTTGCTGGTCAGCGAGGGTCACAGCAGAGAAAAGAATGTGGCTGTGGAAAAGAATGCAGGGCTGATTAGCGCTGCTTACCTGTAAGTGAACTGGACGTGCCGGCATGTGATGAGACCGAGGAAACAAGGGAACAATAGGACAGTAGAGATTCCTTTCCACGCCACATTCCAGCAATCCAGAAGCCCGGGCCCCCCGCCTGGAGCTTTGATGAACCCTCCTCACAGCTTCCTGGGATTGTCGCTCCTCCACAAACACAAAAACACAAAGCGGCCGGTGAGTGGGGCCAGGGAAGAGAGAGCACGGCCCTCCTCAGGATGTCCTGTTTTGATTAGCGTTAGCATCCTAAAAGCACCATAGAAATATTTTTCTAACACGGAGAAGAGCTTAGTGGTGACACATCCACTTCTTTCCACGCTGTGACCTCCAGGGTCACATACACTACAGTGAGCCAGGAATCAAAGAGGTGTTCCTCACATAGTGAGTTGACTGGGAAATCATGTGCGGAAAACAAGGCGATAAAGTGATGGGGAGAGCTTTCAGGGCCCGTCAACAGGTGTCAAGAGTTTGTTAGGCCAGTGGATTTAAAGTTTTCCAGGAAATACTTTATAATGTCTGGAATTATTAAGTCAATAGCATGAAAGCTGTGTTTCAAATCAAAAAAAGTAATAAGTGTCTAATTGTGATTGCCTCCCTAATCAATTTATGAGCTAGCACCTTTTATATATTGTTAACTTAAGATATTATTCACTTGTAATTCTGTTAAGAAACACAGATTTATGATATGACTAAGTTTATAAACAATTTAATACTTGAATCAAAATGAGTAAATAGTATTTTCAGCTGTCTGAAATTCACAATTAACTCACAGTGTTTTTCTTTAAGTAAGTTCTGCAGCACTGTATTCTAAGCACCAGCTCTTATGCACAACGTGCTCTTTCAGCAGCCTGTACTACATCTTTTTTGTCTCTTGTGGAATCAGAGAGCAGCGAAGCATTACAGCATGGTCTGTTGTTTTGTTGGTGCTTGAGGGCTTTAGTTTGACAGGAGGGCACCACTTTGTTCACCTCAGTGTCCAGAGGCAACCCCTCGGGACCTCAAGGCCTGGACGTCTCTGTCAGGGCTGTGGCAAGACTGGGGCAATGGGGGGCCCCTCTGCTCGCTGGGTCAGTGGACAAGCTAATCGATTTTATCTCCGTTTCACACGCCACGCCAAACCCCTACTGGCCTGATATTCACATGTTCACTGTTCAGAGGATTATGCCCCTTCCATCTCCTGTCTATCTTTTTTTTTCTCCTTCAGTTTCTCTTTTTCTCTCTTCATGTTTCTTATGTTTCCCATTTGTCTTTCTTTTGCTATGTTTTGTCTGCCATTTCCCATCATCTGTATTTCCTCCTCTCTCTGCTCCCCTTGTTCCAGCTCCTTACAGGAGGATTTTACAGAGGATTTAGAAATTATTTACCCTTCATGTTTTGCACACTTTGATGTGTCAAACATTTTATTTTAATTGAACCCATTAATTACACCCAATAATCCATAATTGCAAAGTAAAATATGTTTTTTTAAATCTTTTGGAAATTTGTGAAAACTCAAAAACTGAAACCTCTCAGTTACAAAAGTATTCAGACCTGTTTTTGTGACAGGTGCATCCTGCTTGCCTCGAAATGTGTCTAGAGTAGTTAGTAACTGTAAGGCACACATGTCTAAAAGGCTCCACAATTTGCAGTGCATATCAGTCATGAAATCCAAGACACTCTATACTGACCTGATTTTGATGAAATTATGGTGAGACTTCGAGCAGGATTTAAAATCATTTCAAAGGCTTTGAGTGTTCCCTGAAGAACAGTGACCTCAATAACTGTGAAATCGAACAATTTTGGAACCACCAGAGGTCTAGACTTGGTTTTCCTCTTAAAATACAATGTAACAAAAAAAGAGGGCCCTTGATGAGAGAACTATACAAGAACTCAACAGTAACTAGTTAGTTATCCTTCTCAGGAGCACTCAGTCAGTAAGGCCTGTATGGTGAAGTGACTAGACAGGAGCTGCTCTAGAGAAAAAGTCATGTGATGACCCTCTTGATGTTTGCCATGACATTCAAAGGAAGATGATTCTCGGCTGTGGAATAACTAAAGTTAAACCCTTTGGGCAGAAGTTCAAACACAATGTCTGGACAACACCAGGTGTGGCTCATCACCATGGTACTGCAGTCTCTACAGTGAAGATTGGTGCTGACAGCATTCTGCTATTGGGTGTTTCTTAGCAGCAGGGATGGGGAGACTGGTCAGAATTAAGGGAAGGTTCAGTGATGAATGCCAAATACAAGAACTTGCTCCAGAGTAACCTGAGGCTGGGAAGATGGTTCACTTTTCAGTACACAACCCAAATAAAGACAAGAGAATGAGATTGGGTTTTGGCTCTTTGTCTAAAAAAAGAAGAAGAAACATGTTTTCACTTTGTCATTATGGGTTTGATTAATGAGAAAAGTGGTAATTTTATATATTTAAAATTACATCTGCAACACATATGCATGCTGCAACACAAAAAGTGTGCAAAAAGTGGGGCTGAAAACTTCCTGAATTCCCCGCAAAATTTTCCTCCATGCCCGTCTCCATGTTGGCACTTCCCTTGAGGGATGCTGGCAGCCAGGAGGAGGTGCCTCTGTTTTCTTGGTCATTCCTCTGGATAAGAGTTGGAACAAGGGAATGAAAGCTTTGGGAATGGTTTGGAAACTTCCCATTCATCAGTGTAAGGAGATACTGCGCTGACAGTTAGCAGACGGCCAGCCAAGTGCAACACGGGACAGCCGCGTGGGCCTGCAGTGTTCAGCTTAACAGACAGAGTGAGAGAGACCAGACCAAACACCTTACTCATCTCTGTTCAGGGAAATAACATATGTTAGCATTTCAGGCATTTATTCTGATTCTCTTGCTCAGAGTTACTCAAGTGTGAACAGTAGAGTAAGTGAATGATTATGGGTGCAATCATAACTAATTTAGTAATAGAGAAGAACAGGGGGCAAGTATAGCACTGCAGACAAATAATGATTACATTTATGTCGAGAAGAAAGATGGATGTGGCTAGGTTTAGTTATTTAAAAAATGGACAACTTGTTATACTTTTCAAGGTTTTAAAAGAGTTTAGAGTTATGTACTTAGGTTCATGTTTTGCCTCTTGTTTCTTTAGCTTCTCTCGAGTTATGCTTCTCAGCAGCCACTGCAGTGGGGTAGAATTAATGTGTGCCTTTAGGCTCATACGTGTATGAAAGACAAGCTTTATATGTATTCATAAACACAGGTACCAACGTGTTTGAAAATTTGATTAACCCTTCAAGAAATCTGGACACAGCATACTTACAAATACGGATGTGTACCTGTGAACATGTACCTGAGATGGGACAGAGGATTGGCAGGACAGCACAGTTTGGGACAATGCAGGTGTGAGCCTGTGTCTCTCTGCCCAGCCATTAATCGCTGCCATCTGACAGTTCAATCTACGAGAGGGCGAGAGGAGCAGCCGGCTGGTTACCAGTGCAGGTCATTACTGAGCATGGAGGCAGCGAATCGCATCAGCGATCAATGACAAAGGCTGTAGTAGGGGCTAGAGCAAAAAGTGAAGGAGAAGTAGAGAGTGGTAGGGTTGAGAAAGATATTGGGTGAGAGAGGCAATGGAAATGTAAGGATGAAGGGAGGGGAGAGGAGAGATATGGCAGGATAATAGTAGTTATGCTTCTGAAGGTCAGTTCTTGGTTGTGGAGTGGATGACAAACAGGCTGTCAACTGCCAAGAAATGGATATATTCATCCAATGCTGCACAAAATAAATAAATAAATAAATAAAAATAAAATGGCCTCTTGCACGTGCATGCACATAAATGTGCACAGACACAGTCACTGCCACAGCAGTTTGATTGAGAATGCAGCAAGGGAATTTAGTGAGAGCCATTGTTTTATGAATTCCATATACAAGGTGTTGGCAGTCAGTGCCGCCCTTTTAGTGGTCAGTTCGGGGTGTGCTGTAGTAAAAGTAATGGCTGGCTGTGAATAATAAAAAAAAATAAAAAAATAAAAAATCTGTTAATGAAATCGCCACAACTCCCTTGGCCCTGCCCCGCTACCAGCCATGTTACCATGAGAACAGCTGCCATGGCAAGGTCCATCCAGTGGTATTTACTCAACCCCAAGTCAAACACAGTTTCCCCCCTAACAGAAAGAATACTATACGCTTTATGACATCTATCATATTCCATAAGTCAGTTAATGTCATGTTCACATCCTCACCCATGTTTTTCTTCCAACTTTAAAAAAAGTAAAAAAAAGTTGGAAGAGGGGATTAATTGACATTGTGGGTGACAGTATTTGGCCAGAGCTCTGATAAAACAACAGGGAGATCTCTCTTTTTCTCCCCAGAGACCTAGAATAGCAGAACTGGTTGTTTATACTGCACTATCTCTCAGCAGATCGCTGGCCTTCTCAGTGATTCACACACACACACACACACACACACACACACACACACTGGCCATCCCAGCATGGACACCACTGAGTGATGATGAGTCATTATAGAGATGGTGCCCTTCAACCTCCTCCAGTCTTTATGGATCACTCTCTGGCAGAATCATATTCCCTAATGCCAAGTTCCTGTCCATCTGTCTACTTGTCTGTCAGACATTCAGGCCCCTTAGTCTCTCTTTTTCTCTCTCTCTTCTCTGAGTTTCACACACCAATACATCCCAGACATCCCTGTCTCTGTTTATTTAAATAACAAACAAGAAAAATATATCTTTTTCCCATTACCAAATGTTTGAATCTGATCACTTTCATGCACTTCATAGTGAGAATAATGGACTTACATGTAAGTGTTGACTTATTCTAAGATCAATTTTAGATGATCTTGAGAAAAGTTAGGAAAGTTGTCTGTTATCCAAGGGTGTGGTAGTTTAGAAGATTAATTATATCCATTTATCCTAACCTACTATGTTGAGATTGGCATGTAGCATCTCTTTAGTTGAATTCACACTAATCCAATACATCTCTTTGCATATGATTGTGGTAATTCCTCAGTGAACAGAGGTGCAGCAAGGGAAAGCAAAGGAAAGAAGTGAGTTTGGATTTATACACATATTTTTTCTTGTATTCTATGTTACTTTGTTAATCCAATACTATCGCTCTGTCAAGGGTATTCTGTGTAGATCAGACTGCTAATGTTTGTTGTGGGTGCTAGGATTTGATCCTTCTCTTGACAAATGCAATTTGTTTGGCCTGATTTGATCAGTTGCAGCATATTTCCTTGCAGGCGGGAGCATGTAAACCTTCCATACAAAGGGAGTTTAAATGTTTTTGTGCCTGTGAGAGGGGAAACTCTATTACAGGTGTTCTGGACCACAGAGCCCTGCTGGCTCTGATGAAATGCTCTTTGGGTGTTAATGTAATTCTGATTTCGCCTAGCCTGGAGACTAGCCACCTCTGGGGTTTTAAAACTGGCTCTGAAAAGCAAAAAACAAAGTCTAAGCCTTAAACCGTACAATTACAATGGAGGAAACTTTGAAGGACACTTCCCGATGTAACATAGTAATCTCCCTTGGGACACCAGAGAATGATACTATATAATTTTGGTAATGTTTTTGTGGAATAAGCATTGTTGCATGTGTACACAGTGATGCAGCAAGCACTGGTGAACAAAACCAAGGAAACAGGCACGAGCACTAGCTTTTGATTTAGGTCTAAGTCTTTCTGCTAAGAATAATTTGTGTCGCTTTGTAAGAAGATTGAATCTCATTTAATATGTACCTGTACCCAATCTAGCTAATGCCAAAATTCACCACTGGCAAATGTTTCATCCTGCAGCCTACATTAGAGTTGCCAGGTCTGTGACCATTGGAGAAGTAGCACCAGTAACACAGGAAAACAATCTCCTGCTTACAAAAGAAGTTGGAACAGTAACTAATATCATGTTTTCTTCACAATCTATACTTAAACTAGCAGCTTCTATAAATTTTAAAATGTGGCTGATAGTTTCCATGTACAGCCACCTTCACCAATCATTCATTTTCACTCGATACATCATGTTGTTCCATATTAGATGACATATGTGTGTGTGTGTGTGTGCACATCTTGCTTATTAGTACTAGCTTTGCTAGTATTGCCTGTGTTAAAACAGCAGTACTGTAGCCGCCATCTCTTTGTTTAAATCACCTCCCCTACTTTTAGCATTCATTAGCTAATTGCTCACTACAGTTGTCCCCAGATTTATACACCACTGAAAATTCAATTGCCCTGCAAAACAAGTGACCCATTCCACCCCCTTGGGGGTTCAGAGATCATAGGGTGTATGCTAGCTGTCACACAGCCAGCTAGCCCAGGGCCCCCACAGATCAAATACAGGTATGATTTATGTCCGCTGTCTCAGACTTCACACTGCATGTTCGCTTGCACTGGAATTGTTGGCCAAATCCTAGAGCAGAAGTAATTTGTCTCCTTATGTGTGGGAGGTGAGGGGCAAAGGTCAGTGAAATGAAAATGACCAGACTGTATTTAATTGTTGTATCTATTTGTGGTTTGAGACAGGATGTCTGTCTGAATGTCTATCTGTCTGTTTGTCCATATGTCTCACTTATGTCTTGGCGCCGTGTTTTGTGTCTGTGGGTCAAGACCCCCTGGCTGCAGTCAGCCATTATGGGCACTGATCTGATCCAGCAGGAGCACAGGGTTCACTGAAGGAGATCTCTTTGGACCAGATAGCATCATTATCACAACAAGCACTGGCCCTTTAATTCAGCACTTATTTTCCCATGCAAAAAGATTCCTTCAAAGATACACATAAAAAAGTGATTGGCATTAATGTGGAATTATTATTTAATCTTACCGGGGGTTTATTTTACATGTGAGTGCTGTGAACACATCAAATACACTAATATTCCACTAATGTGATGCTTCAACACGATTTTGCCTGCAGCCTGGAACATCTGACAAGGTTAAGCCAGTAAATAGTCTAGCGAAATGCTTCCTGTGTGTGATTACATTTATCATGTATAATTATGAAGTCCTGCTCTGTCTACACACAATGACCCTTGACCTTGTGTGTGACAGTTGGAAGCTGGTTACCAGACACCCAAATGTGCCGTTCAGGTTATACTACTCCGCAAATCCTGGTTTCCTCTGCTGGATCGAATATCTTAGACTCTCTTTCGGTGTAAGCCTTTTGATTTTGAAAAACTGCTTTTTAACAGAAGATTTGTTACTTGGACCTCCATTTCAAATAATTGAGGATTTTTAAAAAATGTTTTTTATAAAGATGTGCAGTGGTGGTTTGGGTAGTTTGTTTTACTTGACATGATTATGGAAAGACCGTGATTCTTTGATAAAGCCCATGTGTTACACATGATAGTAAAAGTTCAAATAATGTTTAAGCGGTTTTACTAAAGTTTTACACATCATTGTTAAAAGATTGTTAAACATATCTAGCTAGCTATAATTCTGCATCTTACAGCTATTGTTTCTATGAAAGTTATTCAGAGAAGCAATAGCTAGCTATTGTAGGAGCTAGCTATTGGGGAGCAGCAATGCTCTTTTTACATTGTACATCAGATAAGTGCTTAAGGATCTCTGTTTTTCCATTATTATTTCCTAAGATGCCATTGCAGTAATTTTTGGTTTACAATACAATAACTTGAGCAGCCTCTCACTAATCCACAGTACCCTGGGTCCACCTCTCCATACCTAAACAAAGCAGTGTCAGCAGTGCTGATTCTGAGTTGAGCACTGCTAACTTCTTTCTCTGTGGCCCCTTTGTTGCTTATAGGCTGTGTTTTTCTAATCATTTCAACTCTTCTCGAAATCTTAAACTTTCTTTCCTCCTCTGTTTTCTTCTTTTTACCTTCCTTTTGTCCTGTGCACTGCTCCGTCATTTGTTCTTCCTTTTCCTTTTCACTTGTACCCTTTTTGTGTTATAATTCCCACCTATTATTTCTGTCCCAAGCCCTCATTAGTCATGTCGCTGTCAGCCGCCAGCTGCAGAAACACACACACACACAAACACACACACACAACTGCACATATTCCTGCACATGCACAGGTATGGAAGTCATCAAGGCAAGGTCAAAGGTCTGCCTCATTACCCAGCTCCAGTGAAAACTTTTGGTGTGTTTTATGCACTGGTATCAGAATGCAGGAGGAGGGAAATGAGGGCAGGAAAAAGTGTGTGTGTGTGTGTGTGTGGGGGGGGGGGGGGGGGGGGAG
>VUQI01011433.1:1027-20035 GCA_015106735.1 Paratilapia polleni
AGACAACATCTGTTCAGCCATTTACAGGATCATGGGCGTGCAGCTACTAAATAAAGTACGGGCTTGCTTAGAAATAAATAATGAAAATGCCAGGGTATTTCCTCATCCATGACTTGTAAAAACAATTAAGGACAGGAGTTGTTTTTTTGTTTTTTTTGCCCTTCCAAGTGGCAGAGTCAGTCTCTTAGTCTTAGTCTCGTACCATCTATTATTGCTGGAGGCCAGCGTAATTGCACAAAGCCCATTTTCTGATTCAGCATTTCCCCCCGTGTTAGAAAAGCAATCAGAACTGTCCCACAGCGGTCCAGTTTATTGCTGCACTTGCTAGGTCTTATTTCAGATGATGTGAAGTGAAACACAGAATGATGCGCGGTTATACTCCAAGGCCACATCAGGGAGAAGTTTTTCCCCATCTTGCCCAATCATTTCGTCTGCAGCCTGCGGGGGTCATCCTCCTCCTCATCCGCTGCTGAGGTTTGCACAATAGGAAGATCTTGTCTATTGTCTCATCACTCAGGATGTCTTCTTTTTCTCTTAACTGTTTGCTCACTCTCTTTCTTCCTGTCCTCCTTAACACACCCTTCTGCTTCTCTCTTCTTCCGTTTTTTTTTCATTGTATTTGGTAAATCATAAACACACACTCCCATTTTTTTGTATGTAAACTTACTAAATTATATTATTTGGAAAGATAGAGGGGGCATAAATCTTCAGCCTGTGAGTTAGCATTTATTAAATAACTGTTAGAAATGTTTTCCTTCACCTTGATATCTTATAATTTATACTGTGTTTTTTTTAATAATCATGTCTAAACCATTAGCGCAAAAGCAGACTGATTGGAAGGCCTTCCTTAATACCTGACCCTGGTCTGCCTAACATCTGTAGGTAGATTAGCATAAAGGCCCATTTACAATGGCTTTGTGACACGGTGACTACATGCAGGGCTAGCTGATGAACTGCTGTAGCATTTCAATTAACTTCAAACACACCAGGCTACCACAGTCTGAATGTTTGATTAAAAATACTTTGTGAAGGGGAAAAGGTCTTTGAGCTAGTAAGAGGGAGAATAAATGTTTAATAATAAAACATATAAATTTAAGTTATTCAAAAGGTTTACTCTCAGTTTTTAATTCTCTTACATTTGAAGATTAAAATGCTGGTGATTTTGGGACAAATCTGCATAAATGCAAACTGGTAACCACTAGGGATAGGTTCATACTACAGGATATCATCCCAGTTATGACCCAGTCCCGTGTAGTGTGCCACAATATAAGAAACCAACAGTGCATCTGGGATGCCTCACAATGTCCCCCACAGAGAGATTACTGTGTTGTTGTTTTTTTGACATGACATTGCCAAAACCTTAAATTGCCATTGGTCCCTATATTAAATTCCTGAATGACCAAATGAGTCTGAGGAAATGGGCTGAAGACAGAAAGAGGTGACTTGACTGCAGCCAAATATTCCACTGTTTAGACCGAGGCCCAAATCCCCAACTGAGCCCCCTCTGAAAAGAGCAATGGAGCAGAAAGAAACCTGCACCTGTGGTTGTTCCATCAACAAATGACAAGTAATCAGTGATCTCTGTTGTGATGGGACTTACCAGACACACAGAAACCAGACAGGAATTTCTGGTTGTCCTAAGACAGGTGCTTATTAACACAGCAGAGCCTTTCTTTCTTCTCCTTTTTGTGCGCTACTTAGCTGAGGTCAAGAGACTGAATATGAGAGAAAATGCAAGATAGAGAGTGAGATGAAGATTTTATCCAGACCACCCACCGTCATCAGGACCTCTGCCTCTTTTTTCTTTCTCTTAAGTAACCAGAAAAGTGGGATGAAGTGCCAAATTCCCCTCCACTGTTTGTCAGCTGTTTGTACTGCCAACCCTTTAGAGCTCTGTTTAGGATAAATAAGCAACGATTTTCTATTTACTAGATTAACGCAGATAAAACCAGGGCTTTGTCAGTTTCCTGGGAACCTGTTTTGGAATTCCCAAACAGACAGAAGGAAATCCATATAATTAATAAAGCTATTGAAACCAGATTTGAGTTTTGTTTTGTTACTTATGTCCACTGTATCCTTAGGCTCTATAAAGTCTTTTTTTTTTCTTGATCAGTATTTCATGACCAGGTGATTTGTCTCCCATTCTCAGTGATAGTAACTCTGGACAATCGTCAGTTGTGCTGAGTTCAGCACTCTGAAGCAAACTCTGCTTTTAATATTCTTGCTCTTGTTGTGGCTTTCCTAACCCTGCTGTTAATCTGGAAGTTGTTTGATATGTGATGCCAAAGCGTTCCAGGGTTTCTTGTGGTGAGTATTGATGGAGAATGGTATGCTCTTTATGAATCAAGGATCAGCAACATTGTGTGGGAGCTGGAACAGCATTTCCTTTGTGGGTTGATGGGAAGTTTGTGGTCATCATTTATTCTGTGAGCTTTTTTTTTTTCCTTATATGAGCAGCAAGCATTTGCACAGTGATGGATCAGACATGACAGCTGCCCAAACTGTAGGCCGGTTTTTGCATTTTTCATGTGTCTATTGCATTTCTTGTGGGTGGGCACCACTTTATGACTCCCCTTCTTCAGAGGAAAGTTTGTGTGACTTTGGAGCTATATGTCACTCCACTTTACAGCACTCATTAAGCTTGGTTGGATGGTTACTGTAACTCATTAATTCCTAGTTTGGCATGGCCCAGTGCATGTGTATGGACTCAGAAAATGAGTGTGGAAGCCATGAAGGGTCCCAATTTAGGGGGTGAGTGCAGTGTAGAGAAAATAGAACATGCATACTTTGTGCAGTTTTTGCAAAGTAAAACTTGTGGGGAAACACATGTTCCCTAAAAGTTACCTCTCTCATTTCTGCAGTCTTACTGTGCATTTATAGGTTCCTCGAAAGATCCCATTTCCTGTATTGGGAAGTTGTTTTTCTGAGTTCGGTGTGTTCATGGGGTATTTAATCATAATGAGAAAACAATATGGACCCCAAAAGAAGGTGTGTTGAATATTATTGCCCACCCCAAGAGCTATTTCCAGTACATAAATATGGTCTTACCTGACTCCTAAGAAAACTTTTCAAACTAATCTTATTCATTCTGTGTTACATTCCATTCCCCGACCAGTTAGTCGCTGGGAAATCAGTTGCTAAAGCAACCACCGGTCTCTAGGGAAAAACGTGTATTCCCCAGCCAGTTTGCAAAGACCTCTTTGTCATTGCTTTGGTTCCTGGCAGATTGCTGCAGCCGCCCGTAATTTGCTTGGAACATACCGACTTGTCTACAAACACTCGCCAGCTACTCTCCGAGTGGTGGTGAAACTGTGAAAAGTGCGACACATACTAGAAACAGAGATTGTTTGCCTTCAAAGTAAAAGTTGCCCCTTTTGAAATATGTTGGCTGCAGTGCTGAGGAACAACTTTTACGAAGGCGAACTTTCTCCATTTCCGGTTTGCATTACACTTTTTCAAGTTTTACTTCCACTTAGCTAGTAGTGAGTCTTTCAAGTCAGCTTCTTCCATGCAAACTACAGGTGACCATGGCAATCTGGTAGCGACCAAAGCAATCATAAGGAGTAGCACCTTCTTTGGGACTGATTTCACCTAGCGACAGCCAGTAACCTCCAGGAACCACTCGCCAGCCAGCCGGGGAATACACTTTTTTCTCTGGCGACCAGTGGTTGTGTCAGGTCCAATATGGTGGACAACTCTCAAGCAACCTGCGCATAACATCATGTGACAAACCTCTATACAAGGGTCTACTTTGGTCCAAATTTTGTAGCAAAAAAACTTATATGAAAGTATTACATATTAATGCATCATACGACATACGACCTTATCTTAGTTATGCATTTTTATGACAAATTTAACACTGTCTCTCTGAGGATGTGCTAACATGTTTTAAATGAATTCATTTTTCACTGCAATTGCCTTTAATCCAGCCCAGTTTCACAGAAGTTTGTGAAATAGTCATAAAAAAGCAATCCATTTTTTTTTTTGGACATGTATTGTAACATTTCTTTTTTGTACAGTTGCAATGTTAACATGCCAGTGAATGTCAGGTATAATCTTTACAGTGTTTGCTATCTGTTTCTATCCTAACAAGTGTAAATCAGCACCAGAAACAAAGTACAGTAGGTATTTTGCAGGTATACTTATGAACCAAATGTGAACATTTTTACCAGTTGGTGGTGCCAGAACAAAATTCAGAGGTTCACGAGTAAACATAATTCATCCTCCAAGCACCAAGAGTATTACCAAATGTTATAGTATGCAGTTGTTGCAGAGTTATTTTTGTCTGCACCAAATTGGTACACCACTAAATAGTGTGCAGCATCATATTTAGCATACATGAGAATATTATTGCATCTAGCTCTCAGCAGGAAAGCAAAAATACATCTAGCAAGAAAAAATGCTTTTACACCATGGAGTACTAAATTTTAAATATTATTATTATTATTGTTGTTGTTATTATACAGAGAAAAAAATCGATGTTGTTTTGGTAGCTGCTCATTAGAGAATATATAACTGTAATGATTTATATGCTCCAATCTGCTGTTAAAGTTTAATCTCACTCCTCATCTCTTCCTCCATCAGCACACATAATTATTAATCATCAGATTTTAATTTAGCATCATAAACACTGACCTCCATTCTGTGTCTGATAATAGCTGTGAGGGGGAGTAGGTGCTGACATCATCCTAATGCAGTAATGCGATCTCTTGCATGGACAGGTTGTAAGCGAGTGGTTTCCCCTGTCATCTCTTCAAATCCCACGGGGCAAAAGTTATGCTCATCTGAATTATTAAAATGGACATAAGTCTGAATGATTCATCATCAGTGGATTTTTTTTTTTTTTATCTAAGATTTGTCACCTTAGACCACCTGTCTTAATCTAAGAATTTTTGCAGAATTCATCTCCATGATGCTTAACATTATTAACATGCTACATAAAACCACAGTGTAAAGCTGTCAGCTGAAACAAAACATGGCAGAAGTGACTCGAAAGTGTCTTATCAGTTAGTCCCCAAGTGTGCAAAATTATCTGTGGAGTCAACCGTCATCCATATAGCGCTGAGTGCCAGATGTACCCCTGATACATTATAGATGACAATATACTGTAGGTGGTGGCAGAAAACATGTGGACTGCACACAGTTTACACACTGTTGTCTCTTCTTTGTCCAACTCTAAGATAATTAAGTATCTTTTTTTAATGTATTACTGCATATTTGTTGATGCTTTGTAGTTTCCATATAGATTATGGGAACTCTTAGGAAAATACATATTTAATTTAAGAACAGCTTTAACAGACCTTTGCTGTGGCATGGCACTCATTTAGTCACTTCTATTTTTAAATCATATTTCCCCCTCAATGACTGAGCTGACATAACTTGTGTTCTCCTCTTATTAAGAATAAGTTACAAACAACATAAAAAAGACATAGAAAATGCCAGAAATAAATATATAAAACACAAAATTAACACACGGCATTAAACTGGTTTGTATGTGTTGCAGCACTGTCACAGTGTGCGTCTTAAACTCCTGAGACTAAAATCAAACGATCCTTTCTTCTTCTCTCCTTTTCTTCTCATGTAGCTTGTAATTGGTGGGCAGGTGTTTTGGTGCAGCAGAGGTTAATGCATTATTCTTCCATCTCCTCTGAGACCTGTGCACACAGTCATGTTTCATGCCATTAAAAAGTAATTGTGATTAATGTGTACACACAGACGCACACTCACAGGCATCATGTCCATTTAATTAAAGTAAGCCTGTATATCTTGCCTCATATGGCCTCACATGGCTTTCGAAGTATGACCTTAAGATATTAAATTATACATTTTAAATCATGATATAACAAAGTAATCACTCTGTTCATCACATTCCAAGATCACACTGGTTTATCAACATAATGCTTACGTCCACAATTTGCTTTGCATAGGTGCAGTTTTCCTTCCTGCTGAGAAAAAGGGATTTAATCAAGACTGTTGTGTCATATAAAAAGAACTGATCCATCATTTTTACAAGTAGTTTATTATAGCCAAAGGATTAAAGGAGAGCCAAAGGATTCAGAGAGCTATGCTGTGTTCAGCCCTGACAACAAACTTAGGAAAACATTTACTTAATAGTGCAGAAGATTAGTTGCAGTTTCAACCAGAATCATTCAAAATGTGAAAAAAGTGTGTACTTCATTTTAGGCTTCCTGATTTAATTTTGCGCTTTCATACAGACATCCTTTTTTCCCCCAGTAGATCCACAGATTAATATACGTATTTCTTAACTGTTTTACGTCAGCGTGAAGATAAAAGAGAAGTTGGTGATTTTTTTTCCTTTTCTTTTTCCCTTTGCAATTTTATTAATGTCACAAAACGGTTCTGAAGTAAAGGGTAGTGAAGGTGGTTAGTAAGTTTTGAAGGAAGTAATTGGATAGGGAAAACTTGGTGAGAGGGGGTAAGGGGGTACAGAAGCAAAAGGTATGAAGAGGTAAAGGGAGGGGGTAAAGGGTTGTTAGGGTACTGGGGGTTTTGTAGTAAGACTGAAGAGAAATAAGGGGATTGAAGAAGATAGGTTAGAGAGGGTAAGAAGGTAATGAAGGAGTGGGTAGGCGGGGCAAAGAAATGGGGTAAAGGAAAGTGGTACGTAGGGTTAGAAGTAAGATTGATGGGTAATAGTGGGTAGTGGAAGATGGGTGAGAGAAAAAGGGCTATGGGGGAAAAGGTAAAATGAGGATAGAGGGGTGTTAGAAAGGGAGACAGAATATTCTTCTTCCTCTTTTCTTCCCTTCCATCTTCTCTTGCTCTCTTTTCCTTCTTCATCGCTTTCCTCCCTTTCTTTTCTCTCACCTCCCATTCTTTTCTTTCTTTCTTTATCCTCTTTTCACCTTCCTTTTTTTTTGCCTTTCTTTTCCTCCTTTTTCTCGGATAGTTGGGCGAGATTCTGGAAAAAAAAAGACGAAACATACATTCATTAATTAGTCTGTTACAGACCAAATGTGACAGAAGAACAAGCTGTTAATCCAACGAGTCATCTCTCCAATAAATTCAGAAATCTCTGTATGTCGTTCAGTCCATCTGTTCTTTTTTTTCTCTGTGACCATTCATCCAATCAGCTTCAAGCTTGACGGGTGTACCACTGGGGTGCCAAATTTGTGGTTGTTTGGATAGGGGCCAGTGACCAGTGATGTCACAGAATTAAGGCAGTTAGGAGAGTGACCAAGAAGGTCAAGATCAATGATATAACAGAACTGCCTGAGAATTAGCACTTTTGTATACTCATCTTATGCAAAAGTAAAATTTTAGAATTAAGACAGTGACCAACTGTGGTGTATGCCTGCATGAGTGGGCAAACCGATCAGCTGAATATTGTTCTTCTTCTTTCTCTCAGCTGTCTTGTAGCAGCTCCTGTGCTCTTTTCCAGTTCATATCTTTTTCTTCCAGCTTGTCTCATCTATCAACCAAACTGCTGACTTTTGCTTTCTCCTTGTGTTACTCCTAGTTTGATTGAGTTCTCCATGACCTCAGCTTCAAGAGCCATGTTTTGTGTAGTTAATCTCGCAATAATATTGTCTTTTTCGAGGATAGCAAGGCTTGCCTTCTTTTCATATTCCTGCTGCAGGATGTTAAACTCAGCTGCCACCTCCTCCTGTCTTAAAAACCACCAGTTTCCTCCTGGTGGGTTTTAACTGTTTTTTGTTTTTTTTTTTGCAATGAAAAAACAAATATGATTCTCAATTGTATCCATAAATAAAAATATTACAGATATTATTTTATTATTCAAAGTATGTCGTAGAAATGCTCAAATACTACACTTGCATACTACACAGTATACCAAGTTTCATGATTTTTTTCACATTTTGAATGATTTTTTTTTTACCAAATCTAGTGCACTATAAAGGGAGTTGGAGGTGATACAGACAAGGCAGAGAAGAATTAAGGCATGTGAGTTATTGTTGTTGGGTTTTATTTGATCAGTTGGGATTCTTGAAATTACTGAGGCCAGAAGGTTAAATTCTTCAAACTGCTGCTTTCTGTGTCTTCTTCTTTCTGGTTTTAAGGTCTTGAGAGTTCTCTGTAATGTTGAAAACTGGTTCAAGAGGAAAGTTAAGAGGCGCCAGTGAAGACAGAACCACAGCAGAGTCTTGTACTGTTGTGGCCTTAGAGTCCTCCTCCAGGCTGGACTTTTGATTTACAGCCACAGCGTCCCATATATTCTTAACGAAAGCTTTTGGTAGAGGGTGTCACAGGAGCTGATGAAGGTGGCAGTACATCAGAGTGTCCCTTTGGGCTGGTTGTTGGCTGCTCTATGCATTCAGCAGAAGGCGTTGGAGCTGAAACCATAGCAGAGGGTGGTTCCTTGATGGCTGAGGGGTCATTCCTCAGGTTAGATACCTCAGCAGAGTTGGGTTCTTTTGTGGGTTTGGGGTCCTTCTTTGGATTGGATATATTTTCAGTCTCCCCTGGCCTGAACCACAGACAAAGATGAGGGTTTGGTATGAGGTTACAGTTGGCATGTGACACAACCAATGTGGTTGTGGACCATAAATTATGCTTTACAGAAGGGAAATCAGTAAAAATTGCAGACAGAACACATCCAGCTGCAAATAACACCAGCTTTTCGAATTTCTGTTCTGAATTTTGATTTTGAAATTTTCAGTGGTGGAAATTTGATATTTCTAAAACCTCCCCATGGCCTAGAAGAAGAAATATATATTACCCATGGGGGCATAAAAACACTAAAGCTAGATCTTTTTCACCTGGTATCCAGTACTTTTTTTGTGCATCCATGTTAGAGCCACCAAGTCTGCATAGGGGGGACCAGGGAGACCCTTTAAACTGAAACGTCACCATAACTTGAATGAAGAATGATGACAAATTTCCTATATGTCCACCAATAATACAACTTTTCCCTAATTCTGAATAATGTGTTTTTGTGCCTAGACCTAATCAAACCTTCACCACTTTGCTTTCTCACATAATAATTTATTTACCTGCTGCCACCAGTGCACTCCTCCTGTCACAGCTGTGATTCTACAGACAGGACCCACATGGTTGCTGCAGGACTTTTAAAAGCAAGCCCTTGGGAAACATAAACATTTGCCAGAGGTATGATTACTACCTGGATGTTGTCAGTCCGTATAGTGACTGGAGTAAATTGTGTGGTTAAAAGCTTCCCACGACTGCCACAGCTTACTACACTGCTTAAACACTGATTATATTTGATATCTGACTCACTGTGTTTATGAAGAGTAGAGGATGGGCAATATTGACAGGAAATTTGTATTTTTTTTGCAGAGTGCAGTATATACATACAACAGATCTAATTCATTTCAAATATATTTCAAGAACCATTATATAGAATTTGTGTAAAAGTGATACAGTTACCATTACAGTCACGATTCGATGTATCACAGCTGCTGATAAGCACAATGCAAGGAGAGGCATTGACTGATGTGAATGCAGATGAGGCATCCTACTGAGGGTGAGGGAACATTTATAGATTCCTCTCTCTCTGTGAAACTTGGAAATGTAAAACAGGTTTATCAATCTTCAGGGGGTTACCAGAAGGAAACACACATACATACAGTAGATTCCTTTCCTTTGACACCATATTCTGGTTAACACTGCCAAAATAGTTTTGTCGCGGCCCAAAAATGTTTTTTGTGACATGCTCCTGTACTGTAATAACCCCTCACGCAATGATTTTCTTTGATTTTAGCTGATGTGTTTCTCTCTCAGAGCCATGCATTTTAAGACATCAGTGTGGGGTTTTTTGGGCCTGGCACCTAAAAAACTTTGCCTGGATGCGTGCACATTTTCTCTTTTTCTGGTTTTGCACTCAGTCAAATAATAGCTGTTAGATGTTGCAGAGCTTTCTGTTTAAGCTACTGTTGTTGAAATTATTCCACAAACTTTTATGTATATGAATTAAAAGAACACAATTTTTTAATTGCATTTAATGCATTCTATAGTTAGTAAATTTGACTCTTAAGAGCTTGCAGATTGTTTCCTGCGAGACTGCACCTAGTTTCCTGGTTTCAACAATAACGTCATTGCTCTTAAGAAGCGACATGTAAACAAATAATGAGGTAAGTTAGCTCATGCAGACTGGACTAAACCCAAAGCCCTTTGTCTCTAGTTATGGTACAATGCATAAATGTCAGTGAGGGAGGAATCAGTGGACTGACAAGTTTCCTGCAACCTAATTCGACTTTGGCTAACATGTGTGGAATTTCAAGGCTTAGTGATCAAGTTGCATTTGAGAGGCTGACAAGATATGAAATATTGCACATTGCTGAAAAAATGATCTCAGGAGTAGAGTATAGTTTAATCTACTGAGCTACAGCTCCAGTTTCTCATGGAAAAGCCCAAAATATTTGTATCTGTCACTGAGAAATAACTACATTATACAGAGCTCTAAATGCCAGCAGAGATACTTGTGACTAAGTGGAGTAACGAAGAGTTACTGAAACCTGGTTTCCTTTTGTGCAGCACACTTGACCACATCCACACAAATGTGCAAGTCAATTTACCATAGATGGAAAAAAACGAGTTGTACGGTGTACGGTGACAAAACCTCATCTAAACTTAGAACAGCCTCTGCCACACTCAGTTTGCACGAGTATAGATACAAAGCTGTGATAAACCACAGCCTCCAAATAAAATGAGAAGCAAAGCTGTCCAGATATGCTGTTTTCATCTTTGTTCCCCAGACAGTCATGTAGCTACAGCTACATGACGGGCTATTTTTACACGCTGGAAATGTCACCTTCTTGTTTGCCGTTTCTCTGCCCCACTTCACCCTCCTGTCTTCTTCTCTGTATCCCACTCAGTCTGCGCTTAAAACCCACAAATTTAACAAGCAAAAATGAAGACTGAAGTGAATCACAACCAAAGTGTGACTCTACGAGAAGTGTGTTTTCCTCATCCTTCTCCTTTCAATTTCATAGCAGTCTGCATCTACTCTCACTAAACTGGCCTCATGTATTCTCACTGCCTCTTATCTGTCTTTGTGTTAACCATGTTTTTTGTTGGGTTTTTTTTTTTTTTTTCACATTCCCATATCTGTTTTCAATCACTAAGCTTGATGTTATTAGTGAGGGGTCAGACAAAGTCTTGACAGTTTAATATCTCAGTACTGTAGCAAACATACCGTGAATGTATGTGGTGAAATTGGCTCGAGCTAACTGCAGCAGAACACAATGGCTGTTGTGGAATATACAGAAATGTATCTTCTAACAGAAGACAATACTCACTTTTCACATATAAAACAATCAATAATTAGATTTCTTTTTCTTTGAGACCTCCAAGTATAAGATAAATGGCCGGCTCTAACATTCTTTGGCCAATATCCTAAATGTTAATATTTGCAAATATTTGCAGCAGGTAGGCCATGATCAGAGCAACAGTATCACTGTGTGAAAGAAAGCAGCCGTCTCTATTGAAAGGGGCCGGTCTGGCAATGCAGCAGAGGTGTGATGCAGGGCCCTCTGGCAAAATAGCTCTGGGTTCTCAAGGAAAATATCTACAACAGGCTCAACTTTTGCTCTCTCACAGCGTGGTGGCATTCAGCTGGCACTGTGCCAGCCAATCAAACAACATGCAACTGTGCATTTTTGGTAGATTCATCTGGAAGCGAATAGTGTATTTTTACTTGGGATCTTTGTGATGAAAGTTGAATTATAACTTGATTGCAGTACAAATCCTTATGGAATGAAACGTCAGTATATATTTGAGAATGATTCATGAAATTCTGGGAACCCAGAATTTAAGTGACAGCCTACTGAACTTTGTAATTTTCAAAACCCATTGGCAGAAATGTTTCTAATACTTGGAAGAACTGGAAACAGCTTCTTACTCCAAACAATACAAACAGTTTGGAGGCTAACTGATCCTATTTCTGTTAGTGCTAAAGAGGAATCTAAAGAGGAATCTTCAACAAAAGATTGTTCAGAGAACATAATGCTTTACTCTTGGAAAAAAAAAAAGTCTCTTAGGGATATCGGCTGAAATAATACTTTCTGAAACCTGAAGCACACAGTATGGGCACACATTCTGTGTCTCAGAGAAAAAGGCATATTGAGATATTCTGGCTTTCGGACTATGTATTTGGTCCAAATCACTGATAATACCCTCATAAATGTGTGATCAGGAGATGCTCCATCCATAAAACATTTTAATAAAAATGAAAGGGACAACCTTTAATGACCTATTCAGCCAGTTACAATATAGTTACACTAAAAATATCTGCAAAGTGTTTACTTATAATGCATTTTAATGACTATGATTAGACAGTCATAGTACTGGTTATGGTGTCTTGGCTATAGACATTTAGTTTACTTTATTAACAAACAAGAGTGCAAACAAATTTTCCATGTTGGTGGGAAAAAAGGATAGTTTGCCGCGATAGCTTGCTACAATATTAATAACCTGTCAACGGATATTTCTTAGCAAAATCAAGCTTTGAGAAGAACAACCATCCAAGAAGAAAAGTTCAGTCAATTATGACAGAATGGGGATTTAGGAAATTGATATAGATACACAAAAAAAAGTCCTAAAATACATAAAAGAAACAGCACTGATAGAATCCACTGCATGTATTGGTTACATGAAGGCTGCATTCATGTCCAGCTTTGGTGTTTGACATGATATAATGACATGCTGACCTGTAGGAGAGAGATGAGGCAAACAGGAGGGGGAGGTGAAGTCTGGAGCAAACATGTGTCTGGGAACCAAGTGTGATTCACACGCTACTCATCCCCATACAGCTCTGTTCTATAAAGAGCCTGAGGCACTTCACCAAGAGGGGGGCTTTGTTTGGAGTCCTCTGCGTGTTTGTCAGTGAAAGTTAAAAAAGACCTCCTGTGAAACAAATGTGCGCTTCATTTGTTTCACCTGACCGATCAAGAGTTCATCATTTATTCATTTTCTTTGTTTTAGTGACCCAAAACACCGTGCAGAAAGAAGTCACAGAGAAATCATCTGTTTAACCAGGAATTGAGTACAAGACAAAGAGACATTCTTACTACTCGCTATCTCTAACTATTACTTATCAGTAGAAATCGGCACAATTGGACATGACAAAGAATTTACACTAGATGGCTGGCGGGTTTAAGACCTAATGCCTGATCCAAGAGTCTGACATTTGCATTCACCCATGCACCTTCTTCAGTTAATGTCTAGAAAAGGTTCAGGGCTGTAGTGCATGTGTGAAAACAGCTTTAGAAAGGGGTTGACTTCTGATGTTTCACTAGATGTGGCTCTAAGTGGATAAGTGTAACAATTTGAAGAGGGAGGTTATTACCCAAAAAAAAGAACCAGTTATTACACCTGCCCTCACCCTCTGCTGAGCACCTAAAAATGACAAGCAGCTCACAACTCCATGTGAATTACCTCATTCACACTTGGGCAAGCCTTTTTAACAGCCAGCTTTAAAGAAATCTGGAAATAACAAAAAGAGGAAATAGTTTTTTTTAATATGCTATATGAAATCATAAATTTTGTATTGTTTTTGAGCTGTGCATTGAGCTCTGTGCACACCACCTTATGGGTCAGCCTCTCCGAGGTTGAACTGTTTAGGAGACAGAACAGCAAATTCTCTGTCCTCCTACACGGACACAATCAGAGCATACTATAAATACAGCTGTAACCTATAACCCTAACACTCTGCCAGCCCATTTTCCTATTTTGCTGTCCGTGCCACACTAGCCTACCAAGTGATCATGCCCAAGTGACCACACCCATTGGACTGTTGACCTTCATTCATAGAACCATGGTTACATCTGTAACCATCCCACACCTGGGCAGATACTAGATGGTTTACATGTTTCTTCTTTGATATGATTTCTCCCCTTGCTTCTCTGTCTTTGTTTTGATTCTCATGTTGATTTAAAAAAAAATGTTCCCCTTATCTTTCACCCATCAAAGCTAGCGCCAAGTAACAGATTATTATTCCTATATGCAGTAATCACATTACAGTAGCTAATTAGACAGTTGCGTTACACAAGCTCTTCAATTATTTGCATAATGAGCAGAAGAATCATCAAACATGCCTTTTCATGCAGAATTGAGTAACCACCTGACCTCAATTTTTGACACTAGAGCAATTTGTGCCCAGGCAAGAAAAAAACTATAAAATGCTCCAAGCACCTGCATAGAAAACATTTTAATACAGAACTAGGTGACAGGCCAATTAATGGATTTGGTGCACGTCTGAGGGAAAATTAGAAAGTTAGATCACTCCTGCCTACTTGAGTTATCTATGGGAATGATAACAATTGATAACAGCCATTCAGTGGACTGATATCATGGTAAGACTGACAAAGAGAGAGTGCAAATCTAGTCAGCCAAAGTCAGTCAGGCAGACTGTAAAGACTGTCAGTGTCTTATTCTTAGACAATGATCAATCTTCTGAGAAACCAGAGGCAGACAGGAGGAGGAGCCTTAATGGGGAAACAGCTGAAATCATCTAAATTATCAGACAGTTTTGCAATATTTGTAGTACATTCAAATTAGAAAAACAGCTTGATGTCAGCTGGAAAATATCTCACAGCACCGCTGTTAAAAAACAATATTTACACTGTGTGTTTTGAAGTAGGACTCCTGCAGTTGTTTATTGCATGGAATTAGAACAGTTCCCACTGAGAGAAATTATTTTCTTTAGGAGGCTAATTATGCATTCACTCTCGTAGATCGTAGTAATGTGGGAGAAATAAACCTGAAAATTGGATTTAACTTATGGTGTTTTAATGAAGTCTATTTATCTTGTTATTGCCCATTTTAATGGTATGTCACATCACCTCCAGTAGTGTGCATGAGTCACTCTCAGCACCCCAAGAGGCAGTATTCTTACATATCCAATTACCTTGTGATCTGTGGTTTCTCCTCTCTTCCTTTTGTTTTCTCTTGTGCTCATTTTACAGCCTATTGCCTCAGTTCATTTCTGATTGTTGGTTATTACTCGGTGGTACTGTCAGCGCACACTTGCAAAGTCGTTTCAGACGTGGTTTTGTGATGAAACCGTACAAATAAACCAAACTATATGTATAAAGTGTTTGACAGGCCGGCACTCTTCTCTACTAATTAAGGGGTTTGATGACTTGACATTTGTTGAGAGAGACAGAAAAGAGGTGGAACAAGTCTAACCATGAAATCTGACTCAGTTTTGAAACAGCTGTTTTAGCCACTTGCAGCATGAAAAAAAAACAGATGCAGTCAGTGAAGCAACACACAGGCAAAGGCAGTAAGTCATTGGTTATATATGACAAATGACAAAAATTTGAATATTGTGAAAAAGTTAATTTATTTTCATAATTTAATTCAGACTTTTCATATATTCTATATCCATTACATGTAAAGTGAAATATTTCAAGATGATTATGGCGTATAGCTCATGAAAATTAGAACACCAGTATCTCAAAATATTAGAATATTTCCTAAGATCAATCAAACAAGGATTTACAGTATAGAAATGTCCAACTTCTGAAAAATAACTTCTCTTAAAAACTCAGTACTTGGTTGAGGTTCTTTACCACAGGTTACTGCATCATTGCAGCGTGGCATCAACTTGTGGCAGTGCTGAGGTGTTATTGAAGCCCAGGTTGCTTTCATTGCAGCCTTCAGCTCATCTGCACTTTTGGGTCGGGTGTTTCTCATCTTCCTCTTTACAATACTCCACAGATTCTCTGCGGGGTTCAGGTCAGGGAAGCTGGCTGGCCAATCAAGCACAGTAATAACATGGTCTGGAAATCATTTGGTAGTAGTTTTGGCACTGTGGGCCGGATGCCAAGTCCTGCTGGAAAAGGAGGTCAATCTCCATAAAGCTTGTCAGCAGAAGGAAACAAGAAGTGCTCCAAAATACCTTTTTCTACCACACTTTTCCCTTCCAGTCAACTTTCCATTAATAAGATTTGATACGGCACTCTGCAAACAGCCAGCCTTTTCAGCAATGACCTTCTGTGGCGTCGATGATCGTCACCTGGACAGCTGTCAAGTGGTTGCATGTACTGAACTTGACTGAGAGATACACGGTGTTTATACTGTCAAACTTGAAATGAAATAATATTAATAATATTTTGAGAAATTGGATTTTTATGAGCTATAAACCATAATCATAAAAATGAAAACAAAAAAGGCCTGGAGTATTTTACCTTTCTTAGGAATTTTGATGCCCATTGTTATTTTCAAATGCCACAACATCCAACAATCCAGACGCATAAATGTTAATATGATCAAATACAAAATTAAAGTTGCTTGCAAATTAGCTCCTACATGATCAAAGCCCCCTATGAACCCATGAACTCACACATGCTGCTACGGTAGTTGATCCTGGACTGACCTGGGCATCTGTAGACCGCTAATGCCTCTGGCAGATGGTTCAACGTCTGTGTGTGTGCGTGTGTGCTGGCATGTGTGTACACATCTGCGAAAACTATATTAACATTCATGTTTGTGTTTATTTGTGTTAGTTATTCAAGGAGAAAGGCACCCCGGGACAAACAGGTCAATAGTGGTGTGTCTGTGAGTCAGATCAGTCGAAAACTGAACTGCTGGTTTGTCTGCCAGATTGCAAAAATCTATCTGCTTTGACTCTGTGAGTAATAATAAATTTTCACCTTCTGACAAAACACTTTCACTGGAATAACCAAACAACATTTTAAATGTGCCCTGTTAATATTTCTCATAGATTTATCAATTATGCAGTGTTATACCGTGATTTCAGATTGGCTAGCAAATGCAATATTGATTTTAATCAAACTTGGACACCTCAAATATAGATCGAGAGTTTAACTCAAATCAGAATTAAACGTATTTAGAACAGAAAAAGCAGCAGGATCTGCATTACTTTGATTTAAATTACCATATTACGGTTTTAATAAAATGTAAAGTATGGTTTAGTTAAAGGTTACTATACTGTGATCTCAAATTTTGGTCAAACTGATATAGTAGATGCCTTTAAATACTACAAAACCCACAAATCTACCAATCATGGCTGATGCAAAAGCAAAACTGACAGTCCAACAGTGTTGCAGAATTCATGCAAATATTAAAGTGACTTAAACTGCTCAAGTTTGTACAGGGCTGGGATTAAGACAAAGACTTTAACTTTTTGGAAAGGTGTTGGAAATTATATTTTTTGCTGAGAGTTAACTTATACAAATGTTCTGTCTTTTCTGAAGTTAAAAAAAAAACAATTACAAATACAACCTCAGATGAACAACAACATGACATATTTGACATATTACACCGAATGACCCAGTTTTGTCCAAGCTTTAGCTGTCAAACAGATGGCCTCAATTTTGCCTCTAGAATACTTTGGTATACAGAGGAGTTCATGGTCGACTCAGTGACTGCAAGATGCCCAGGTCTTGTGGCTGCAAAATGAGCCCAAATTTATCACCACTCCACCACCGTGCTTGGCAGATGGTATGAGGTGTTTGTGCTGATATGCTGTGTTTGGTTTTCGCCAAACATGGCGCTGTGCATTATGGCCAAACATCTCCATTTTGGTCTCATCTGTCCAAAGGACATTGTTCCAGAAGTGTTCTTTTTAGAGAGAAGATGCTTTCTCCTGGCAACCCTTACAAACAAGTCATACCTGTTCAGTCTTTTTCTAATTGTACTGTCATGAACTTTAACATTTAACATGCTAACTGAAGCCTGTAGAGTCTGAGATGTTGATCTTGGGTTTTTTGCAGTTTCTCTGAGCATTGCACAGTCTGACCGTGGGGTGAATTTGCTGGAACGTCCACTCCTCAGACTTTCCAGCAGAACGATTGTGACATTGCGAAAGATTGTGGCATTGTGTTAATAAACACCTGAATGCTCGAAACCAGCAAACTGCCAAACTTCTTTTTGTATAGAGGTGCTCACGCTTGCTGATGATCAGTTGATCAAGTGCATTTGATTAGCAGCACCTGGCTGCTACTTACCCTCTTAATTCCTATGGAAGCAGTAAGGATGCGTGCTACCTATGTTGCTTTTGCATTTTGGCTTAGTTTTTATTAAATAAATAATAACATGGTGTAATATGTCATGTGTTGTTGTTCTTCCGAGGTTGCATGTACCTTATTTCAAAACCTGCTAAGGACTAGATGATTTTTTAGGTCCTGATGCATAAAACCTTAGAATTGAAAGAGGGTGTCCTTTCTTTTTATCATGACTGTAGCTAACTTATCAGTGCAAGGATGCGTGATATTATATATCACCAAGTAAGCTGATTTTTGCTTAAATGGTCTGGAACCAAAATACAAAAGTGAGTTAAAACAAACATTTTTGAATTTTAGTTAGTTTCATCAGTGACAGTTATTTGATAATATTTGACCTTTTGCAACAAGTGAGTGCTTTATTGTTTTTTCTTTTAACTTCCCATTTAGAGGGGAAGTGGGAGCATGTTGTGTACTGAAAAGATGTTTTTAAACATAGCCTCTTAGCCTATTTGTATGAGTTATGCTTTATGTAGAAAATAATGGATTTTAATCTGTCTCATCAGTAGTTTTTTTTAATGTATTGTATTGTCCTGTATTACATAAGTGATAGTGTAAACATCTGGCCACACTATACAGTATATAGTGTATAGTGTGACTTATATTATGATCAGTAACCTGGGTAAATTGCACTGAGATCATGTAAGAAATTTCCCCCACATCTAATAACAAATGATGTATGAAGTATGAAATGTCTCAATGTTTAGTTTGTGTTTCATAATCAGATAGTTAGCCTGTAAGGACAGGTATAGGAATGCACTGAAGGAGGCAGCGGAGAAATGGGACTGTGTAGTTTACAGAGTGCATCTGTCTGTAGGGTACATGTGTGTTTATGTGTGAGGTGTGGCTCTGCCTTGCATTACCTTTGCATTCCTAACTACACTGACTCCTCTGCATGACTGCTATGGCAACTCACAAGGCAAAAGGCACTGAATCAGACACCCGCCTCTCGTTTGAACACACCATTAATTCCTGGTGCCTGGCTCTCAGAAGCATACAGTTACACAAGGGGGGGGGGGGGGGGGGGGGGCCCCCCTGTAAG
>VUQI01011433.1:20055-30695 GCA_015106735.1 Paratilapia polleni
ATGCTCAGGTTTTAAGAGGGACAACCTGTAGAGAAGAAAGTAAGTCCTGAGGGAGCTGGAGCCCCTCTTGCTCTGTATGGTGTTTCCGACAAGCAGTAAACAGACTGACTGCAAACAGAGGTTTCTCCATTCTTTCATCATTCTTTTCAAGCACCTGGTGAAAATGTTCAAATTTCACTTGAACTTTTTTTTCTTTTTTTCAGCAGAGGGGAATCGGAGAGAAGTATTGAGTTTCAAATAAAAAGTCGAATGTCTCCAATGACTGACTAAAAGAGTATTCTTCACATGCAGGCCAAATGCAAACAAAGACCTTTTGGCTTTGTGACAGGATATCTTTTATGGGGCCTCCTGTGGTAATGGGAAGTGACACAGAAACAGACAGAAACCTGAGCAGCACAATACCTGGTTTGTGAATTAGCCCAAACAAACAGAGTGAGAGGGCAAAAGCTCTGAACTTCTCCTTTTGGCTAGGGGCTCATGTAATGTGAAGAGGCTTCACAATTTGCAAAAATAGTGCCTAATCACATGTAATGAATGGCATGGGAAATGATCAGAAAAGCATCTCATTAAAGTCTCGTAAGCATGTAATTTGATAGTTAGTACTTTTGTTTTAACTATTCCCCACCCGCTTAGGGCCTGAGGTCCTTGAGCCAATTGTCAGCACTGCTCTGGAGAGGTAGTACTGAATGCATCTTCCAGGAACTTGTATTGTGGGTCATGACTGATCAAGCAGATGTGTTGCCACATCCCAACAAGCATCAGTGAACATATAAACCTTTAGAACATTTACTAGATGAAATGACAGATGTCTACATGGCTGAATGGTTAAATTGCAGGTCATTTAACAGCAGCTTGCTACAGTGGAAGTGCCAGTGAGAACATTGTACCAAAGCTTCACAAAGTTTAGGTTCTTACAGTTTTTGCTGATTTTTTTTTTTTTTTTGACAGTCTGGAAAACTACATCATAATGATTTATCCAAGCATAAATGTCTGCGTGCCCCTTACATACCGTGCTTAACAAAATTTATTAGACCACCTGTCATAAAAACGAGAAAGACCATCCAGCATCACAAAGTGCTTTAATGCAGACTGTCTCCTTTTCAGTGAGTTCTCGACATTTTACCATCTTGAACAGAAGTGAGGAATTTCAAACTGAATTCACGTTTTTATACCCAAATTTGAGCCGGCACACTGGACTTCTCTGAGAAGTCAGAAATTAATCAAGCGTAACATTCAACCACTAAAACTCATTTTTCTGTTCAGGAATGCAAGTAAATAATTATAATTTGACATCTTAATCACAAAATTAATAATGTGCTTTACTGTGATTTTTTATAAAACAGTAAATTCAAAAATTCGTGGATAACAACAATAATTATATTTTAGCATTAAAAATATTTTTATTAAAGAGCTTGCACATACTGGTGGATTAACCATTACAGAATTTGGTAATTACCAGTACTGTTAATTTAGGGCAGCTGGGTGCCACACTGGGTTTTGGTCTAATAAGTTTAATAAGCACTGTATTTACAGGAAACAATAATTCCCACATTGACATATTTCTCTTTTAAATTACAGTAAAGTATCTTTTTTCAGCGTACTGTACAAAAAGGCTTTCTATCTGTAAAAATATTAATGTACAGTATGTATTATAGTTATGTGTCTATACAAACAATATTCCTCATGCTGAACAGATTCTGAATATGCACGTCCTCATCTATTTATCCTGAATTCATTTTCTTGTCTTTCTTTTATCACAAGTACAGCATTCAACATTTTAACAACCAGTCTGATGATGAACTCTTGCAGGATGTGGCTGATCACCTCAATAGTCTTACATTACTGTACAAAATTTCCTATTTTTGTACACAAACGTTACTGTAATAAAAAATGTGTTACTTTGAAACGTTAAAAAAAAAAAGGAAGTGCAGGAAAGCTAATCAAAGTATTTGGTTTTGACAAAAGTTTCTATGTGACATAGGAGAAAGATGATGACAAAATGTAAATGTGTGTCTATGTATTATAAGAAGAACACATAACAGGAAGGACATACATTTAAGGAATATTCAATTTGGTCTTCTAACTGAGTAATAGAAATCGAAACAGCTTTCATATTATCTCTGTCATTTAAAGCCTAGTAATTCACTCTGCTGAGCTTTAATTTAGAACTGGGAGACATTCTTAGCAGTACAATCTACTCTAATATCACTTGATCTTGACTGACAGTGGACCACGACTGTGCTGTTTCTGTCTGACCTCAGTAATGCCTTTAATCACCAGAAGACTATTTCTTCTATTTCTTGCCACTTTGCATTAAAACCCACTTATCTCCCCAGTGAATTTGGTTTGAGAGGATTGCCCCTTTAATAATTCACAGGGAAAAAAGAGCAGGTAGAGTGGCGTTATTTCTGGCAAAGCAATGGACACAGATGTGGGAGCTTAAAGCATAAATCCACCTTTCTCTCAATAACTGGATCAAAATCTACTAACGTTAGCGCTATAGATTCAATGTTTTAATTAAATTATTCTGTGCTTGTGTGGGCATGATGATGGTGTAGAAGTAAAGGGACATCACGAGAGAAAACATCATACATCATAGGGACGTGTCAAAGCACTGCCCATATTTCACTGTCCTGATGTTGTATCTATGGCTGGGACCTGGGCAGCGTGCAAGTGGCTCTTCTCCAACAGCATCCTCATGTTGCAGTGTACAGAGAGGTTACCTCCATCTCGGTCTCCTTCGCATATGCAAACTCACTGCAGCCTGCAGCATGCCAGCAAACTGCTAATTCATCAGTGTGGATAGTGTGGCAGAGGTTCTTACTGCCAGCCAGATTAACATTAACTGGCTCTGCTTTCCTTCATAATTTATGGCAGCATTATAAAAGATGAGCAGCTAAAAATGCTTTATGGGACATACAGTACTCACTCCTAACAAAATCTGCATCATGCCAGAACAAGCAAGAACTGTGCAATTGTAAAATGCACTATGAGCAAACTCACAGCATCATTAGGTTATCAGTAATAATGAATACACAATTTATTGTATAATTCACTGAGACATATTTTAGTGGATATAACAATAGAATATATACAGTTATTTGAAAAAGAAAGTTTTACACAGGACTCCATACAGTCCTGTGTAAAACTAAGTACACCCTTACTGCTTCCATAGTAATTAAGAGGGTAAGTAGCAGACAGGTGCTGCTAATCAAATGCACTTGATTAACTGATCATCAGAAGGTGTGACCACCTCTATAAAAGCAGATGTTGTGGCAGTTTCCTGGTCTCAAGAGCTACATCCCAGACTCTACAAGCCTCAGTTAGAATGTTAAATCTTAAAGTTCATAACAGTACAATTAGAAAAGACCGAACAAGTCTGGCTTATTTGGAAGGGTTGCCAGCAGAAAGCCTCTTCTCTCTAAAAAGAACAAAGTAACACAGCTTAGGATTGCAAAATTGCAAAAAAAAACAAACAAACAAAAAAAACCACAAGACTTCTGGAACAATGTCCTGTGGACAGATGAGACCTCCATCATGCACAGCACCACATTTGGAGAAAACCAAACACACCATATGAGCACAAACACTTCACACCAACTGTCAAGGATGGTGGTGGAGGGCTGCTGATTTGAGTTTGGTTTGCAGCCACAGGACCAGGGAACCTTGCAGTCATTGAGTCAGCCATGACCTCCTGTATATACCAAAGTATTCTAGAGTGAGTGTGAGGCCATCTGTCCGACAGCTAAAGCTGGGCCGTAATCGGGTCATGCAACAGGACAATGATCCCAAGCACAGCAGCAAATCCAGTCAAAGTCCAGACCTCAACCTGATTGAAATGCTGTAGCAGGACCTTAGGAGAGCTGTGCATAAACGAATGCCTGCAAACCTCAATGAGCTGAAGCAACGTTGTAAAGAAGAGTGGGCCAGAATTCCTCCAAAATGATGTGAGAGACTGATAAAGTCATACAGAAAATGATTACTTCAGGTTATTGCTGCTAAAGGTGGTTCTACAAGCTACTGAATCATGGTGTGCACTTAGTTTTTTCATACACTGCTTCTACGTTTTGGCTTAGTTTTACGAGTTAAACGAATAATGACATGGTGTAATATGTTGTGTGTTGTTCATTTAAGACCTGGTGAGGACAAGATGACTTTTTATTATGTCCTGATATATAATACCTTAGAATTGAAAGAGGGTATAGAATAAATTCTCTTTTTTTTTCTCTCTATTTGCCATTTGATATTGTAACTAACTTACAGCCGTGTATATGCCCTCAATATCACAATAGCAACAACGTTTTGGGTGTAAGTTATGGGTGCGTGGACCATTCATGCCTAGAAACACATGCAAACACCACCACCCAACGTACACACCCACCGAGATGTGACCTAAGACACATGTGTGGACCTGTGGCATGTGTGGTGGCTAAGCTAACGGTATGCTACCAATACAATATGGCAAAAAGATAATGGTAATATTAAAAGGTAATATTACATACCAACATGCACAATACAAAAATAAAACTTTCAATTGTGACACAAAAGTCCCACCCGCAAACAATCAATGTTAACATAACCTTACCTGACTCACATTACTGTCCAACTTGTATTAATAATTGACCAGTCATTGACAACTAACCTACTGTTATAGCTACAAGCAAGTTAAAGTATCACTAAGCTTTTAATGTTACTAACGTGAACGTTAGACGTGTTAATTTGATTGATGCTGCAACAAAACATTTTGGTCAAAAAACGAGTGAATACGTCCAAAAATGTCCACTCAAAACTAGCTAGCTTAACCTTGACGTTAGCATGACCTGGCGGTAGCTGCTCTGACTCAACAACATACTCTAACCAATATAAGAGGACCATTTAATATCTAGCATAATACATTATTTCACCACACAATAAAACTGAATGTAGTATTATACTTACTTTTCTTTGTGAGTCACCATGACCAGATAATGGCAGCTCAACAGTGCAGAAGGAATCATCTGGAAAAGATGTTGACGTCATGACATCAGATACACAACGCACAGCAAGTGAAACTTAACTTGCGTGCTTTCACTGAAATAAGAATAGCAAGTTAAGGGAACAGTTTGTAATTTCAAGTTGATCAAAACCCAAAATATATACCACTGTCACTAAAGCAGAAAGCTGAGTGAGAATCATTTAAAACATTGCATTACCTCAACTACAACTCAAATACCCTTTTTACAGTGTACTTTCTTTTTCACATGACTGCATCTTCAACACAGACTGTAGAAGCTTTCTAGGTTGGGGAAGAGATAGCAAATAAATACCACTGTAAATATAAAAACAACAGGGATAAAAATTGTTTTCAAATGTTGTTGTCATGTGGGTTGGGGGGTTGCAAGAAAAATGAAACCAATATAGAAGTTAATAACTGTTCTCCTGTCAGATTTTTTAATTATTCCTTTTCCAGTTTCCAGCTTCTTTTGAGAGGGAACACAGAATTCCCTCCATTACTCTTTGGGGGCTCCATACAGGTTCATTTACTTTCTGGTCCACATTTTAAAAGAATTCCAAATAAAATGCTAATATCATAAAGGCAAGGTCCAAACTGCTGATCATATGACCATTCTCCTTACAATACACAACTCACAACACAACTCATAATAATAATTATATAATAATATTTCAAATTATCACATATAAATATAAAGGTTACAGTTGTATATTTCCAAATGACAAACTACACCAGTACACAATGTCACTCCTATATATATATATATGAAGTTAATTACCAACTTCATTTGAGGAATTTCACTTTTGTTTGGTTAAATTAACTCAATTTGATGTAATTATATAGCACATTCCCACAACTGTCAATTATGATTGTCAGGTAAAGACCTGAGATTATACACACTAGGAATAACCACTCAGTTCTGTTATTTACGTGCTCTTGTCACATTTTCAATAATGGAACTCATTCATTTAATCATACATTTTAAATCATTGCATAATCTTCTACAAAGGACAAAGAAATGGTCACTATCAATCTTTATTATTCTAGCAATATTTTATTTCAGACAATACAGTCTCCTTTTCAGTGATCTAGTTTTTGAGGTCTCCAAGGAAGAAGTTCAATTCCCCATCCATCTGTGACCTCCACAATTAACTCAGCGACCAATCATATTAGAGAGTGATGGAAGTGGATGTGAGCCATTCAGAACTCTTGAGACTGTGGGCCTTTAATACTTTATCATCACTGTCATTACCAGACATAGACCACAATACTTGGTGTTACTGGGTAGAACTGACAAAGGAAAAAAGGGGTTTCTTCACTTGACTTCTTCACTTGACTTATTATTTTTCATCTGTCAATAATGATCATGTAGACCTTGCATGGAAATACTGATTTAATCATCAACTACAATGCCTCAAACAAAAGTCAAACATTTCCTTTATTTCCTTATATATTATAATGACAGTGTTATCACTGTGTTGATCTGGAGGGATTGTCATTTTGTATCCACAATCATGAGGTTCAGAGCAAAAATCCTACTGGTGCTGACAATCTCTTGATGTATGATGCTCATGCCACTGGTATTTTTTAGTGACAAATATTAGATAATATATATATAATGAGTGTTGGGTTTCTTATTTTTTTTTTTATTAAGTGATGCATTGTGTTACTTGATTACTCCCTGTAGAAAGTAATTTATTACACTACTGGTTACAATACTTTTAAGTTAAAAAATCACCTGACATGTATTGTCACATAATTTAGGCTACAGTCTCCCATACTGACACAAGTCTCTATAAGGACACACACAAGGTCTTTCTTTTTAGTGGTTAACCAAAGGCCAACAGCCCAAAGACCACTTCACAGCAACTGCCAAAACAATTCTACTGTACAAACAGGTCTGGGTAGAAATGGAGGCTACAATGGGGTCACATAGCTTAGGGACATTGGAAAAAAGAGGTATAGAAAACAGAATAACATCCAGCAGGAAGTTTTCAAAACTCCTCTTATTTTGCTCTGTCCTCTATAGCTCCCTTGAACCCTGGCAGCACACCGGATGCCGCGTCCTGTTGGAAACCCCCATGACAGTTTGACCAGGACTGGTTAACCCTACAGTTTCAAACCCAGAACATTTAACACTAAAAAATGTGTCCAAGAACCACCAAATATTGTTAGCGGGTCTGGAGGTAAACCTTGCAGCAGTTGCTGTGCATGTTTCTAAAATCAGAAAGAGACTACATAAGCATACATTAGGGACACCTCTGCTGTGGAAAAGGAACATTAGAGCACAACTACAATTTGACAGTGAACAATTTGGCAAAGACGAGGCTTTCTGGAACAATGAATGACTCAAACATTAAAGTGTTTGGTCACAATGACAGTACACATGTTTTGCGCAGACCAAAGACAACTATTCAGGAGATTTACCCTGATAACAGCTGTGAGGTATGGTGATAATAATGTGATGCTTTGTGGTTGCTTTGCTACAACAGGAACTGGACAGCTTGCAGACATTGATTCAACTATGAATTCTTCATCATATCAAAAAGAACTTAAAGATAGAGGGTGGCCATCTGCCCAAAAGTTGAAACTGAAGCAGAAGTGGTCGTTTCAACAGGATAATGATCATAGGCATTCTATCCACCAGGGAGTGGCACAACAGAAGGAATGGAGAAATTTCCATGCATTCCATGAAATATGATTTCCATGGGATGCATTTATTTCTTTGCATGACTGTTCCAGCATTCTGACATGTGTTCTTGCAATTTTTGACTCTGCACATGGCCATAGTTCAGCTCAGCTCTAGCAATCCACCTTTTGTTTTAAACAAAGTTCTGTCTGCAAGTGAAAGAACACTTCTTTGGCTCTTGACCTCATGTCTTTGAAACATTTCCTGCATTATCGTGGGACCAGAGCAAATGTTATATCTCCTCCCTACCTCGTTTAACATCATCTGCCAGTGGCTTCTTATTTAGTGGGCTGTGAAGTGGATTGTGGCATATCTACACCTCCCACAGAAGGTCATTGATTTCTTCTTGGGAAATACTTTTGTTAGTGTGTGTGTGTGTGTGTGTGTGTGCATGTGGGGGTGGGGGCACACAGTTTCATCAGGAAATTGCCAGAGCTCAGCAGTGCGCAGTGCTGTTTTTTTTTCTTTTCTTTTTTTTTAACAGGTGGACAAAATAACACTGCTATTTTGCATGTGTATTCTATGTGTCAGGACACCCAACATGTGAAGCGCTACTACACTTTACTTAGACGGAAATGGTTTCTGTGGGTACCTGCAGGATGTGGTTTGGTGGCTTTCTTTAAGGATAGAATGCAAAGAATGCTTTTTTGTCTTTTAGGTTCCTTTCTCTAAGTGCAAGGCCTTGCAAGCTTTTATCCAGGCTCCCCAATAAAAATCACAATTGAAAATTGGTTGGGTTTTTTTTTTCCTTTATCCACCAGTCTCACCAACAGTTATTAATTGAAATTGCTAAAGATGGCGTGACTTAAGTCTCATTTGGTATTGTTCAGCTTCTCTATGACTGTATGGTGGAGAGAGCATTAATAAGGCCATGACTGAACTACTGCCACTACCAACAGAAACTAAGAAGAAGAAAGCAACTGCTTGAGACAATTCAAAGAATGGGCATTACAGTTTATCTACAGCAAATAATCTGGATTTTGGTCTGATGCCCACACTGTATAAGGATATATATACAGTTTGAAGACATTCACATATTATCTTGTAAAGTACATTTAGGAGCTATGAGTTTGGTTTTTTGGTTGTAAACTAGCTAACTTTATTAGCAAGAAGAATGCCAAATTCTCTAAATGATGCCACTTTGTTTTGCAAAACTTTGTCTCGGCTTAAAACATATTGCATTTACTGGAAACTGAGCAGCCAACTCTTTAGGCTTTAGCACAACTGAATGCTAAACAAGAAGAAAGGGATGCAACCTTTAACACAAAGCAATCAAGCCAATAATCATGCAAAACTTTAAGTCTAAATACAATTCAAATGGTTTGAAAAGAACTATCATTTAAAACATACCTCCAGGCTCTGAAAAGACTGTTTGACCAAGAAGCAGAGTAATAAAGTGCTGCATCAGATGACCCGGCCTCCACAGTCACTAAGACCTATACCCAGTTGAGATGGTTTGGAATGAGTTGTACTGAAGAGTGAAGGAAAAGCAGCCAGCAAGTGCTGGGAACTGCTTCAAGAAGAGCATTCCAGGGAATGACCTCAAGCTGCGTGACAGGATGAAGAGTGAGCAAAGCTACTTTGAAGAAACTAAATTATAAAACCTTTTCGTTTAATATGTTTATTATAATTGCTGTTGCAGTTGTAACATTATGCTTTGTAATGTCTTCAGGAGATTATTCTAATATGTAGAAAATAGTAAAAATTAGTAAACTTGTCCAAAAATGTTGACAGGTACTATACGTATACATTCACGTATACATTCACTGGCCACTTTATTAGGTACTGTTCAACTCAAATCAGCCTGTCTCATGGCAGCAACTCAATGCATTTAGGCATGTACTATGTACATGCCTAAATGCATAGTAAAGACAACCTGCTGTAGTTCATAACAAGCATCAGAATGGGGAAGACTGTTTTGAGCTGACAGGAAGACAAAAGTAACTCAAGTAAACACTTGTTACAACCAAGGTATGCAGAAGAGTATCTCTGAACACACAACACATTGAACCTTGAAGCAGATGGGCTACAGCAGCAGAAGACCACACTGGGTGCCACTCCTGTCAGCTAAGAACAGGAAACTGAGGCTACGATTCACACGGGTTCAAAATTGGACAATAGAAGATTGTCCAATTGCCTGGTCTGATGACTCTCAATTTCTGCTGTGACATTCAGATGGTAGAGTCTGAATTTGGTTTTAACAACATGAAAACATGGATCCATCCTGCCTTGTATCAGTGGTTCAGGTTGTTGAGGGTGGTGGTGTAATGGTGTGGAGAATATTTTCTTCGCACACTTTGGACCCCTTGGCACACTTAGTACCAAATGAGGATCGTTTAAATGCCACAGCCTACCTGAGTATTTTTGCTGACCATGTCCATCCTTATTATAGTTGGTATTGGTATTAGCAAGGTGTAACTAATGAAATGGCAGGTGAGTGTAGATTGTGAGAAGTTCCACCAGGAATTTCTTTTTCTTTTCCTTTTTTTAGCATTACACATTTTCCCGGTCTTTGATTCCCCTCTCAGTTTCAGTATTTGATACACTATATTGCCAAAAGTATTCCCTCATCTGCCTTCACACACATATGATCCTGAGTGACGTCCCATTCTTAATCCATAGGGTTTAATATGATGTCAGCCCACCCTTTGCAGCTATAACAGCTTCAACTCTTCTGGGAAGGCTTTCCACAAGGTTTAGAAGTGTGTTTATGGGAATTTTTGACCATTCTTCCAGAAGCGCATTTGTGAGGTCAGACACTGATGTTGGACGAGAAGGCCTGGCTTGCAGTCTCTGCTTTAATTCATCCCAAAGGTGTTGTATCTGGTTGAGGTCAGGACTTTGTGCAGGCCAGTCAAGTTCTTCCACATCAAACTCACTCATCCATGTCTTTCTGGACCTTGCTTTGTGCACTGGTGTGCAGTCATGTTGGAACAGGAAGGGGCCATCCCCAAACTG
>VUQI01011435.1:19502-38216 GCA_015106735.1 Paratilapia polleni
GGTTATGTTACACAGTGTGTGGCCGTTTGCTTAATTTATCTAAGTCAGTATGGCCCTCTGGAAAAAAAAAAAAAAGTTTCCCACCTAGTTGTAAGTGTTCACTATATAAAGCAGTGCTATAAAAATGAACCTGAATTTGTTTTCTTAATCAAAAATACAATCAGCACTTTTAAATATGATTCCTAAATACAGTACTTTAATTACATACATAAATTATATATTAAACACTTTTTAGTGACATTTTGAATGTGGCTCTTTTACTTGTCTTAGTGTAGTAAAGTAGTGTTGCTCACAGGCTTAAATTCTTAAATGAAAGTACCTGATTGACTTTTAATAAGACTACATGAATGGTCATAAATAAGTTATTTCCCTCTGCTGTATCTACCCTGCAGAATGCATTATGACAATCTGTCTTTGAAACATATACCAGTATGTTATATTATATGTCTTAAATGTTCAAATTAAGATTGCCCTCTTAGAATTTACATTAATACAATAATCCCACCATCTAGTAAGCTACCTTATTACTAAAAACATCCCCAGTAAAGATAAATTCAGCCCAAACACCAGCACTGTTTTCTCCCAATAGCTTACGTCTTTCACTCACTCTCTCTCATTCTCTGCACATCCACGGTCGATGTAGCCTTACCTCCTAATGAATGGCATTCATCTAGCACCCTGAGTAATGTCATTTTACAATGCATCATAGCAGCTAATAAACTCGGGATTGATTTGTGCTTATACAAAAACACATCAGGCGGAAACCATCACATCAGTAATAAATTGATGCTGATCTGGTCGTGGGGACGGAGAAGCCAAATGCCAGCAGAGTTTTATTTATTTATATTTTTTCTTATCGGAGGCTCCTCAGCGGTGCAATCGATCTCAGTGCAGAGCCTTTTGTTCTCTGAAGTAATAAAGCAGCGTATTGATTTATTGGCGGGCGACAGTTACCTTTTGCCTTCTCCTCCTGTTCTTTGTTTCATTCCACTGTCGGATCCCCGGGGAGGAAAAGTTTGGTCTTTACAGAAGCTGAAGTCCTACACTATGCTACAGTAAATGCACATCCACACTGACATTGAGATTTAAACTCCCTGCAAAAATACAATACAGCAGGTATTGATTTGAACAAGTAGATTTCTCTAGAAAGGGTGTTAGTCAGAACTGGTGTACAAATATGTTTGTTGATTTTGAGTCTCTCAAATGATAAAACAGGCACCGAACTAAATTCAACTCAGGGATAAATGATCTGCTCTAGGGATCTGATTCCCCCCCCCCAAATATATGAATGGACATACCAACAACCCCAATGTCATGTATGCAATGAGGTGAAAGCAAAAAAAAAAAAAAAAAGATAACGTGTCAATTAGCTACACATCTTTTTTACTTTTTAAAGGTTTGGTGGAATTTTTTTGGATGTGAAAATAAAGTATAATCACAATTACATCTGCCTCCAGTGTAGTAATGTGATAAATTATTGTTCCTAGTTTTAGTAACCATAGATAATCATATACTAACAAAATAAATATGTGATAGCAATGTGTACTTGTACAAAAATCATCTGGCCTCAGTTCCTGCAGAGGACAAAAATTAATTATCTTTCTCACATTAAATTCACATTACTTGAATTGAATGTGGCAAACGATAAGAATGTGACAGTAAAATGCAAGTTTTGCCCATGTCAGATACAATTAATCACTGCTGTGAACACGACATCAAATCTCTCCAAGCACCACAAAGCTAGTAACAAAAGAGCCCTGGGCCCAGAGTAATGTTCAATCTGAGAGCATGATTTTTTTTTAACAGGTAACAAAAGCAAAGATGAAAAGGGTTTCTAGGTATATCAGAAGAAATGCTGTCTGTTTCAGTCTTTGAGCTGTTTTTCACCAGCTTTTCTATTAGCTTTGTGATAATACAGGAAATGCTAAAAGACAGATATTGGATTGGTTTCCTTGTTAGGATATGGATTGATGCTGATTTATGGGCATACATATGTAAGCTTTAACATTACAGTGTAAGCTGGCTGTTACCTCACAGATGCAATCTCAGGCAAAAGTAGTGTGACAAATTATGTTCTACAGGGAGCAAAGTAATGCTAAAATAGTTGAAGCAATGCTCTACATTTTTTTTTAAGTAACAAGCAATATATAATTACTTTTTTGAGAAAAAAACAACATAGAATTGTATTGTATGAAGTTTTGTTATCTTGTAAAAAACACACAACTCTATACAACCTTCCTTTCAAAGGTTTCACACTATTCCTGTGACCTAATGGTAGTTGTTGCATGCCAAAATAAGGAGCAATATACCGACAAAGACAGAGAGGAAAAATACTGCCACAGAGTAAACCACCACCATGTTGTTTTTTAGAGCCAGAAGTGACCATATCTGGACACGAGGATTGATTGTTAAGTTATCAGCTAACTTTTAGCAAGCTTGGTTAGCAAGCTGTGTGAATACACAGATACAGTTAGGTCCATAAGTTTTTGGATAGTGACACTTTTTTTTTTCCTCTGTACACCACCAGGCTATATTTTAAAGTGACTAAAGTGCAGATATTATAATATAATAAATCATTGATATATTTAAAACTGTATTACATTTTACAATTACTTTTGAGAAGTACTTTTTGAAAATGGGGGACTATGTATAAAAATGGCTGTAATTCCCAAACAGTTACTGCAATACCTTTGTTAAACCCCTTGAATTAAAGCTGAAAGTTTGTACTTCAATCACATCTTGATTGTTTGATTTAAAATCCACTGTGGTGGTGTACAGAAGCAAAATTAAAAAAAAAAAAAACTTATGGACCTAACTGTGTACATATATATTAGTGCTACGTAAGAGACTCAATAAAATGCAGGACATTCACTCCCAAAAACAGAACCAACTTTTTTAATGGTCTGTACCATACAAGACAGTAACTCTAACTTTTCAGTATAACTCCAGGCATCTTAGCACAGAAGTCTTTGGGGACTGAATTGGTTCTTGAACCAGCCTCAAGTGGCCATTAGAGGAACTACAGTTTCATGTCACTTTGCCTTAGCTTCATTTTACCCAGAGGTTGCTGCTAGGAGTAAACAATGATGTAAGCAAAGCAGGCTTAACTGTATCCGAGAAACAGTTTTGCAAATGTTTTATGATGGAAATGTATTCAGCATATTTGTTAAAGCTCAAGGATAGACACAGTGTGTTTAATAAGCAACCCTGAATGTTGTCATAAATTTGGTTTATTTATGAGAAAACTTTAACAAGGTGCCCTTAACCAAGACCATGATCTTCCCCGAACATGTAATAAATTTTATGAGGCCACTGCTGTTAGAGTTTATTTATTAGTAGCAAAAAGAAATAGATAATGAGCAAACTTTTTTAGATTTAGGATCAACATTTTGCAGCCCTAGAGGAAGATTCATTAACAATGTCTGTTCATCATGTTGATAGAAATGCATTTGATTATTCTCTTACAACACATTTGCTCTTGTATTTTTTAGCAGGATTTAGTGGTGTCCTGGATTCAGGCCTAAATTTGAACTCACATAAAGGGAATAAAAATATCAACACATTACCATTTCAGTTTACAGCAAGAATCAGAAAGCAAGTTTGTGGAAAAGCTGCCAAAATAAACTAAAAACCTTTATCTATACTAATGAGGTTTTCTCACATCTTTGTGAAAAATCAACTCAGACAAGTCAGATGCAGCTCAATATGAGCACCGTGTCTCTAATAATGTTCTCAAATCTTTGCTCTGGGGTGCAGTCTTTTGACCTCAAAAACAGATTTTAAAAACAAAACTGCTCTTTATAAATCACTACTGTAAGTGGTTTAAGGGTGAAAATATAAATCAGACATTGCTCAGGAATATTGACCCACAAGACCTCTGAGGGCAGATGGCACTGACATCTCAGGTGTCATCAGAATTATGGCAACACATATGGTACAAAATAAACCTCTTTTTGAGTAAATATGCTCAAAATGCATTTCCAATTACCTGGCTTGTCTGGTTTCTTGTTTTGAGCCATTCATTTTCCTAAATGTTTATTTAAGATGTCCAAGGTCATCATTAGAATAACTATTCTGCCTTTGGGTAAATTTCCCTTCAAGTTCATTGAAAACAGATACTGAATAAATAAATAAATAAAGCTGAAGAAAACATCTGCAGGAAATTTCAGATGGAGAATTTAATCAAACCGTTTTACAGTGAATTAGATAGGCTTTTCTAGTCTCTGATACCTCTGACTGACAGAATACTAAAGGTCAGAGCTTCTCTAATCAAAGCGCTCTTCTTGCCACCCACTCACACTGGCTGGAGTTACTGGTGGAATAAAAAATTGAGCTATTTACAAGCTTGCGGTAATGAATTATGGCTATAGCTGCCTCTGCTGGATGAGTTTTTAGAACCCAGTCTAGTAATTGCACAATGAGCAGAGTGCTGTTAAACATCATAATTATGGGTGTACTACCTTGGGATCTTTTCATTTTGCTGGAGGAGGAACATGTACTGTAGAGAGGGCAGAATTATTTTCAGTCCTCCATTTCCATTTTTCTTTGAAAATCACCCTCCAAAACCCTAATTACTCAGGCTGTGTGAATGTTTTGTTATTATTTTATAATTTTTTTTTATTTTGGTGAAGATGGGTGAAATGTAATGTCTTTCCTGTACAATGGATTATAAAACTGTTAAGCAACATAAGGATTTCCTACTTAGCTGAGACAGTTTTTGGACATTCAATGACCTCAAAGTTGAAACAAAGTCACAACCAGACGTGATGTCTTTCAATCGTTCAGAGCTGCTCTTTTCGTGTAGTGGTAAAGCACTCATTTCCTCTGCGTAATTGACACGGCTGTATCCAGGAAAAGACATGCTGACATTTGGTAATACATTCCACCACTCACATCTCATCAAACACTACTCATCCATGTACAGCCCTCATCCAACGTAGCTTTTGACATGAGTTGGAGTTGATGGGAGGAGCAGACAAATTGAGGTGATGACTGTTAACCTTCACAGGTGCTTGACTTCCCTTTGGTGTGCAGTGTCACTGAGGCACGTACATTTCAACAGATCAGAGATGACATCTTGCACCTGAGATTAATAATGCAGGCAGAATCTTTGACCTAGAGTACAGATGCGTGACAGCATTTGATCAGTGGCTAAACCTAAAGCCCATATGTTTATTTATCTCTTTAACATCACTTAATCCCTAGTAAACTGGAGACCTAAGTATAATTAATGTGAGAAAAAGGAAAACCCTCTGAGTCTGCTCATGACTGAAACATAACCTAATGCAACATTAAGTTAACAGCATGCTTCCATCACATGCCAAGCAAAAATCTGACTTTCATAATTCTGTAGGGATTTTCTCATGTTTACTGTCTGTATGTATGCATTTTTTAGAAGCAGGGGGTTTGTGCAGTTTGATTTCATCTTCACTTGGGCACGACTAAACTAAACTGACTAAACTGTCAGGCTGATCATGAATGCAGTTTGGATCTGACAACTGATGAAACCCAATAAAGTCATGCAGTGTGTGGTGTGTGCAAATTCTGACCTTAATTTTTTTTTTAAAAAGAAAATGTCTTAATATTTGTGAGTTATTCCAGTAATTCGTGCTGTCACTAATGTCTAGTGCCTTTGCATCTAGTGTGTGTGTAGCATATTTCCCTTAGAGTGCATATAAAAGATGTAGCTTCCTGTTCTGAAAAGTGTAGAAGTGGCCATTCTTTCTTATGGGCAGCAGGGTGTGACGCCTCTGGTGGCAAAAAGCCAGTCATTGGCTACGTTTCATAGTCAGATCTGCTGCCGCACTCATGATGTCTGGTTTTGAAAAGATAAGATGCCAACTGTGAAAACGCTCAGCCTGAGGCTTTATAACAGGACTTCAGCAGCCAGTGCGTGATGCCACAGTGGCTATGTCCATCTTTTATATACAGTTCATATATTTGAAACACGCTTTTATTGCATACTTTAATAATACACGTACGAAGGCTCCACTTGATGTGGTCCCGTTTGATGTTAAAGTTACGAGATGAAGCTGCTAACACAAAGTCTGTATCCTGTATTTACCATTTCAGTGTTTCAATGCATGAAACATTTGCAGGAACATGTTTGGGAAAACTCATCTTGTGAGTTATTTTTATATTGGGCTCACTGGTCACAGGTCAGGTCATTACGAAACAATCATCAAGTGCGTTTTATTGAGGACTGACTAAGTTTGTGCTCCTCTCTAATGGTCAAAACTAGACTAGTGAAGACTGCTCCAGCCAGGAGAATCAGTCTTTAGGTGTTAGAATGGTTCAGCTAGCATGTAGTGTGTGCCAAGTTTTATTGAGTACTGAGGGTATAACTTGCACCGTGCAATTAAGAATTCATTAAAACACAAATGGCTACCTGCTACCGTGGTGTTGACTGCATCCTACCATCATTTTACACACACTGTAATCCACAGTATAGAGACAGTCTCTCACTTTCAAAACAGTAAACTGACAGCCAGATAGTTTGCTTGCTAGCAAGATTGTATTCAGGCCTTAAATAGACAGGTTCTAATTTTGTAGCAAAGTAGCCACCCCTTTAATTCTAGCTATTAGTTGCACAGACCAGAGTGTACCCAACACAGTGGTTTGCTTTGTCTCATCAGGCAACACTGAGAATCTGCAATTCTTTTGGAACTTAAAAGAGCGGATGTTGATGTGTCCATTCCACTCTGCAGACTGTACTTATGAAATATGTAATTCAGATAGGGTTAGGGGAAGATTGAGGTCATGCTTAAATATTAAAAAAAAAAAAAAAAGAAGCGCCATGTACAAGAGGGCCCCTGATGTTAAAAGTAAAGCTCTTGTTTGCTCCCCCTCTGCCCTGACATGTTGACACAACCATACACAGGCATTTCTTGCAGGCACAGTTTAATGATGGTTTGCTATGCACTTGAGCTGAACAGAAAGTACTGTCTGCTGCCTGAGCTAATTGGTATTTCGTCCCATCACCTTGTCTAAACTGGCCACACAGCGGAAGCAGCATGTCAGCAGCACAATAGCAGCAGCTGCTGTCCTCTGTCAGTGTCTACACTGGATCTGTTCAACCACAGTGCACCACTGTGCACTTAAGACTTGTTTGACAGAGCTCACGGCCTTAATACACAAGCATATCTGTTTGTGTAAGAGAGCTGAAAGTGTTGACAAAGGCTTCAGCTTGCAGTTGTATGTGTAAAGCAGGAGTGAGGCGTGAGCCACTACACAGCTGGTGTAGCCAGCTGCATCGGTGCAGTGTACCTTGCATCCATCCATCCACATCGATCACACAGAAGAGAGGAGAGACTGGAACCATCAATTCACACACATCCAGTGTTGATAGGATGTTATCTGCAAGAGACTAAGAGAGAGATTGGCATGCTTCTCAAAAACAAAATGCACTTAAATATTTATGCTCCTAAACCATGCACCTGGCACTCGATGACTAAATATGACCAGAAACCTGCACCTAGAACGTGGGGACAGAAACAAAAACCTTTCCCACTCTCCATGTGTTCATACATCACTATTGCATTTAATCATTAGTTACTATTAAACTCTGTCTCTCTCCCATAGTGTGTCTTTTGTCCTGTCTCCCTCTGCTCTCTTCTGTTTCTCCTCGCCCCCAACTGGTCGTGGCAGATGGCTGCCCCTCCCTGAGCCTGGTTCTGTCTGAGGTTTCTTCCTGTTAAAAGGGAGTTTTCCTCCCCACTGTCACCAATTGCTTGCTCACAGGGGGTCGTTGGATTGTTGGGGTTTCTGTCTAATATTGTAGGGTCTGTAGCCTACAATATAAAGCACCTTAAGACGACAGTTGTTGTGAATTGGCGCTATATAAATAAAATTGAATTGAATTGAATTGAAATGAAATGAATTGAATTGAATTGAATTAAATATGCTTGAATCACCTGATAAGCACTGATCATGTCACATGCCCACGTGGGGTTTTGAGACTCTTTACACACTATTAACCTTGCACAGATCCACAAATGTAAGTTGCATTCAAGTGCTACAAGAAAACTAGGATATCTGGGCATCCTCTGTATTGCTGTATTTTTTTCAAATAAAACAATGTTTTTTTCTCCTAAAAATCCAGAATATCTCATCACCTCTCGACTAGAAAGCATACATTTACCAATTACAGATGCTATACAGCAGCCTATGGAGGTTAATATATGGTTTAAATAAGCTGCTGCTACATGCTGGACGTCAGTCTGCTGGGAAAACAGTCAGTCAGTGCTCAGCTGCAGATGAGATATCCCTGATCCCTGATCAGACATCCCTGTGGCTCAATCCTATAGATGATGATGAGATCCCTGCAGTAATTTTTTAACAGTAGTCCATTTTGATCTAACAAGTATCTTTTTAGCTTTAAGTACTTTGAAATCAGAAAGCTCACAATGGTTTATCATAGTTTATTACCATTTCCTGTTACAAAAACATGCAATTATGGTATTACCTGGATTATAGCAATATTCAGAATATACAAGAGATTATCATATACTCACTTCAGAGGATGGGTCACAGGGATGTCTGATCGTGGTGTCCTCCATCTGCAGCTGAGCACTCACTGACTGGCATTTCCCAGCAGAAGGACATCCAGCATGTACCACCAGCTTATTTAAACCACATATTAACCTTCAGGCTACTGTATAGCATCTGTAATTGTTAATGTTGGTAAATTGGTAAATTCTAGTTGAGGGGTGATGAGCTGTTGTGTTTATTTAGATAAAAAACATTGTTTTATTTGAAAAAATACAGGAATACAGAGGAAGCCCAGATGTCTCAGTTTTCCACAAGCATTTGAACACAGCTTACATTTGAGGATCTGTGAGAAGCCGACAGCGTGAAAAGAGTCTCAAAACCCCATATGCACATGTGACGTGACCTGTGCTTATCAGGCGACTGCACTTGTATTTAACGTTCTGTAAGTGAGCAAAAAGAATGTCACAAATATTCTTATACATTTTGTATGCACAGGAAGCTTTTTGAAAGTGAAAATGATCAGATTTATGAAGCTGAACATAAAGATTGGTGCATAAATGATCACTATTTATTCAGGTTTTGGTATATGCATTTGTTTAAATAGTTTTATGTGTGTTCAAATTGCTTTGCATTTGTGTGTGGATTGGAGCACGCATTTGTAAGTACTCAGAAATTACACACAAATCATTGTACACATTTGTAAATCTTAGTTCACGCTTCTGGATCATATCATACACATTTGTAACTCTTTTGAGACTAATTTTTCTCCATATAGCTAGTGCAGTAGTGGAGAAAGGGAATAGTATTTGGACTTCTGTTGACTAGTTGTACTCACTGAGCTGGGGGTCTGATTGGCAGGGTCACAGGCTAATGAGACCAGATCTTTCAGAGGGTCCTGGGCAAGATGAGGAGGATAACGGATAGCTCCATGGGGGAAGTAGGAGGACGATGGAAAGTGAAGAGATGAGGAGGGATGGGGACTCCGAGACAGACCTGAGAAGAAAATGAAAACTCAGTACACATGTACACACACACACACACACACACACACACACACACACACACACACACACACACACACTCGTCTCTCCGTAATCTCATATCAGCATTAGTCGGTTAACTCATTTATTTGACTATAACGCAGTCTGTTAAATTTGTAACTTGGAATGTTTGTGCTATTGGTTCCCAGGCAAAGAAAATAAAAATAATAAACCATCTATCTAATCTAGAAGCTGATATATGTTCAATACAGGAAACGCACGTATCAAAATCTGACGACAGAAAAATGAAGACAGCCCAATTCAACCAAGTATTCTCAGCTAATTATAATACCATACAAAGAGGAGTGTGCATTTTAATAAATAAAAAGACCTCAATAACACATAGACAGACCACTGCTGATCCTGAAGGTCGGTTTATCATAATAAATGTATCAATCCACAGTAATCCAATAACTATTGCAGATGTTTATGGCACTAATACAGATGATCCAGTGTTTTTTCAGAATTGCTTTTCTTCCCTTTCAAACTAATCTCACTCTCCAACTATCATAGGTGGTGACTTTAACACTGTGTTTAATTTAGGAATTCACCTTTTTTTCTCCAGTCCACCATTCATATTCATGCATTGACTTCTTCTTAACAAGTAACTCTGCAATGTCAAATTTAACAGGAACACAAATTCAGTGACCATGCCCCAGTATCTCTTACGTGGAATATTAACACCTAATAAACAATTGACTATATGGTGCCTAAATACATCCCTACTAAAAGACCCTCAATTTGACAGTTATATTAAAAGAGAATGGACATCCTTCCTAGAAATAAATGACTCTCCAAACATATCACCAGCACTTCAGTGGCAAACAGGTAAAGCAGTAATAAGAGGTAAAATTATCACATACTCAATTCACAGGAAAAAAATTTAAAGTGAACGACAAAATAAATTGGAACAGAAAATTAAAGCTATGGAAGACATTAATTCAAGTAATCCTACAGAAGAAACTCAAAAAGAACTGAGAAGCCTGAAATGTAAATTAAATGAAATAATTAATAACAAAAAATTTCAGTTATAAAGACTAAGATATGAAAAATGTAATTATAATAATAAATCTGGTAAATACCTGGCAAACCAGCTTAAACGGAACAACAATCTCAGTTATCAAGGACTCAGCAGGGAAACTTATCCAAACCCCAGAAGATATTAATAATGTTTTTAAAGATTTCTATTCTAAACTATATTCAGTAGAAAATGATCCAAGTCAAGAAGACATCAACTCCTTTCTCAACAGTGTTAATTTACCACATCTCAATGAAGAACAACAACTTGTTAGATTCACCACTTACAGAAAATGAACTTACCACTGCCCTCAATCACATGCTCAACAACAAAGCACCAGGACCTGATGGCTTCCCTGCTGAGCTCTACAAGCATTTCTGGAACATACTAAAATCACTCTTTTTACATGTTATCACAAAAATAAAACAAAGATCACAACTTTCACATAATTTTAATATTGCTTAAATTTCACTTATTTTGAAACCTAATAAAGACCCCACACTCAGATCCAGTTCTCATAAATAATCAAAATAATCAGTAAAGAATTAGGATTAAGAATTTAAAAAGTCAGTGCCAGTTTAGCTCACTGGTTGCCGTCTGGGTTCGAATCTGACCCGCAGCCCTTTGCTACGTGTCTTCCCCACTCTCTCTTCCCCTGTTTCCTGTCTACTCTTCTCTGCTGCACTGTGTAATAAAGGCAAAATGCCCAAAAAATAATTTTTAAAAAAGAATTGAAAAAGTCACCCCATACATAATACATCAAGACCGATTTCATTAAAGGTCGATACTCCTCAAATAATACTTGTAGATTATTCAATTTAATAACCCAATCTCTCATACAGCAGAAAGAATCAGTTATTGTTACACTGGACACAGAGAAAGCTTTTGATAAGGTAAACTGGAAATTCTTATTCACAGTACTACAAAAATTTGGATTTGGAGAATCATTCATTAATCAGCTTAAAACTCTGTGTACCATACCAGTAGCCGCTGTCACTGCAAATGGAATAACTTCACAAAACGTCACACTACACAGCGGTACTAGGCAAGGATGTCCACTCTCACCATCACTATTTCCTATTGTTACTGAACCACTTGCAGCGACTATCCATCAAAATTAAAACATCAGTGGTATTCTGACATTTACCAATGAGAACAAGATTAGTCTTTATGCAGATGACATTTTACTTTTTAAACAAAATTCATAATCATCACTACTTGAAACAATCAGGGTGATCAAGGAATTCTGACAGCCTGGTGGAAATGACACAACATCACGAAATCCACTATTGCACCATCAGAGAACACCCCTATATGGAATAATGTTGACTTCTTACTTGACAAGAAATCACTACACTTCATCTATTGGATATTGAAAGGAATCACCCATCTTAAACATCTGATTCAATAGAATAAACTGCTTTCATTCTCTGACTTAATCTTGAAATTTGGCCTAGACAACAATCACTTCTAAAGTCATCCATCAAAAGCAAGATCAACTTCAAAACTTTCAACCTAGAACCCAATCCTCAAATTACAGAAATAATAAAAATTAAATCAGCAAAAAAACTACAATCAAAAATATATAAAATAATAAACTGATTTGATATGGCAATATCATTACCCACAAAACAATGGGAAGAAGATTTATTAATCAACTCAAATTCGGTCAGAAGATGTTTAAAATGGGACTAGCTCATTCAGATATTTGTTGAAACTGCACTGAAGACACACCAGAAACTTATCTCCACGCTCTTTGACACTGCAAACCTGTCCAAAACTTCCAAATCACAGCACTCTCCTCCCTGCTGGACTACCCCATCCCACTATCACCATCCCTCTGCCTGCAAGGAGGCAGCTCACAAGTAAATATAAACGAACCATTTGATAAACAACTTGTCATAGGTTTAATTATCACTAAGAAAACCATCCTCATGAACTGGAAAGCAATAAAATCTCCAAGTATTACACAATGGGAAAATTTACTCATAGATTATGTTTTAATAGAAAATCAGTTTACAGCTAATATCACAAACTCGTTTTGGTCACCACTAGTTATTCAAAACCTTCCCTCCACAGCACGCCCTCGCTCACCTTTTCTTCTTTTTGCTTTGTGTTATCTTTTTGCCTTCGCCTGGGAACCAACATAACATTCAAACATTAACTATATTTCATTGTTTGTGTTTATTAAATTTAATTAAATTTTCCCTCCCTATTTCCTCCTGGTTTTGGGTAATATTTTCAATAGGTGATCATCTTAGCTGATGTCATTCATATTCTCTGTTATTATTCTATATTGGAATTTTAAGGGAAGGGAAAAGGGAAAAAATAAAAAAAAGAGGAAGGAAAGGAAAAACAGGAGTTTCTGAATACTATTATAATCATTATTATTATTATTACATTGTTATCAATAGCATCACTATTATGAATAGTATTAATATTATCATTATATTTCCTTGTTTCCTTATAAATGCATTTATTTAGTTATTTTTTTTCTTCTTTCAACATTCAAACACCATCTCCTACAATAATTATTGCTGTGTTTCCTTGTTTGTATTTATTGAATGTCTTTTCTCTCTCTCTCTCTCTCTCGCTCTCTCTCTCTCCATCTTCCTTGTATTGCCTTACTATTATTATTGTCACTATTCAATGTTTTCCACCTAGTTATCATTATCATTTTTGCTGTCATTGCTATTATTATTATCACTGTTATACTATTATTACATGCAGACAGAATTATTATAGTCACACATACATATAACAAGATACCCTGACCTAATTACTCTCACTCTCAACTCTATTAATTCTCACTTTTATCACATTTCTGTTCAGCCTCTCTTCTCTTTGACATCTCCATCATTATATGTTGAAATCAGACAGGATCATTCAAATTGTACTGGGTTTAGCCTGAGGCTGGCCAGAGGGGCAGTGGAGAACTATAATACATTTTTCCATGGTGGGCAGAGTTGTGGACAAGCTGGGTCGTCAGTTTAGTAATGACCCAACTCGTATTTAAAACTACACAATCTGTCTGGCACTCCTTTATAAACTAGCTCCCTCCTCAGGCACTGGGATCAGTTTTAAAAGGGCATCAAACCTACTGGGCCAGCCTCCTCCTGTTCAGGTCTGGAGGCGAATCAAAAAAGGGCGGTACCAATGTAAACATCCATGCACAAATGCCCTGACACTGTTGCCTTTCACAAACCAAATAATGCCCTGTCTCCTCCTTTGTGCCAAACTGAATGATCACAGACATTATAGATTATATCATAACAACAATATATCTATCTATCTATATCTATATATATATGTATATATATCTATATATCTATATATAGATATATATATATAATAATAACAATGACAGCAAAAATGATAATGATAATATATAATATATTATTATTCTTTCCCTGTTTTTTCATCTCGCTTGCTTCTGCAATAATCAGTAGGCTCCACTGATAAAACACTGAAAACACAAATTAAGTCTATATACACTAATAAACACACAGACACATGCTGTCTCACACAAGCACGAACACACCCACACACACATGTCTTTACTGTGACTTGTCTTATATGTATTGTACTTTCTTTGTATTTACTCAGTAGTCCTTGTTTGTTATTGTTAGTTATTCTTGTTTATGTTTTGTGTTCTGTATTAAAAAAAAAAAAAAAATTAATGGACATTTTGTTCTTTGCATTCTTCTAATACAAGCAAAAAAATATATATAAATATACACTGTGTGCTACTGACCACTGTGAACAGCTATGACTGGCCGGTGGTGCTGAGTAAAGGAAGCCATTCTTGGTGAGTCTTCCTGGGGAGAAGGACTGTCAAGCTCTGCCTTCTTCACTGGAGGAGACAGCCCTAAATCACACAAAACACACACACACACACACACACACACACATATTTCTTTGGTGCAAGCCCCAAAAAATTTTTGTGTCATTTGTACTTATGCCAAGGTGCTGTAGAAACTGGTCTTAAAATGATAAATGTTCCTGAATGGGCAGAAACCAGTTGTGTACTACAACATAAGCATTTCTACAGTGTTTCATGCTGGGAGTTTTCAGACTTTTTCCCTTTGTGTCTGTGTCTGTCTGCTAATGGTGCTGCATTAAAACTCTTTTTGTATCACATAACAGAAAAAGTAAGAACATGGAAACTGTTGTCTGAAGTGATACGCAGTTACATCAAATTAGAATCAGGACTTCCAGGTTAGGTGCTAATGATTAGGACTTCCTTAGAATGGATGCAGGTAGATAAAGGAAAGTATAAGGCTAGGAGAGAATACCTCGTTACCCTGCCTTGTGTATACATGGGAAGCTGAAGGTGATGAGGGTGGTAGTAAGAGCCCCTTATAGAAGAGACCAGACATCACTGACAGCAGATATGGATTGATTAAGTCAAAACACAGCACGAAGGCTGGAGCTGTTGTGGAGGTGGGTTGCAAAGGTTAAAGAAGCTTAAAAAGTTTGCCCTTTATGTGACTTGCCAAATGGATGTATAGAAGGCATCAGCCAGCAGCTGATATAGATTGCCACTGAAATCAGCTAATCTGCTGGGGTTGTTGCTAAGCTTGACTTTTTGGGGTGCCTGAGCGAATGCTATGCTTAATTTAACAGCTGTCCAGAATCTCTGTTCATGATCCTGCCTGCTGATCTACAATAATACTGATAAAATATATGAAATATTAATTATTTAAGTAAGAGAGAGTAAGAGCTGCATCCACGTCCTTGGCGAGGACATGGATGCAGCTCTTATTCTGGTTATACAAAGACCTGATGGCCTGCAGCAGTGGACCCGGAACGCCATACTCCCGCAGTACACAGGTGCCCCCCCGGGAAACAGGGTTGTAAGTCTTCTCCAAGTCTACAAAATACATGTAGACTGGATGGTCAAACTCCCAAGATCCCTCCAGAAGTCCAGAAGGGTAAAGATCTGGTCCACTGTTCCACGGCCGGAACGGAATCCACACTGCTCCTCCTGAATCCAAGGTTTGACGATCAGCCGGAGCGTCCTTTCTAGCACCCTGGAATAAACTTTCCCCGGAGGGCTGAGCAGTGTAACGCCCCAACAATTGGAACACACCCTCTGCTCCCCCTTTTGAAAATGTGAACCACCACCCCAGTCTGCCACTCTACAGGGACTGTCCCAGACCTCCACACAACATAAAAGGGGGGGTTGTGGGGCGGATGTGGCTAAGGAGGTAGAGCGAGTCGTCTACTAATCGGAAGGTCAGTGGTTCAACCCCTGGCTCCCCTAGTCTGCATGCCGAAGTATCCTTGGACAAGATACTGAACCCCACGTTGCCCCTGATGCATTTATCGGAGCATGAGTGTGTGTGAATGTTAGTAAGCACTTAAGTATAGATAAAAGTGCTGTATGAATGTACGTGTGACTGGATGAATGTGGCATGTAGTTAAAGTGCTTTGAGTACTCAAAAACTGAGTAGAAAAGCGCTATATAAGTACCAGTCCAAAAGAGATGTGTCAACCTAGACAGCCCCACAATGTCCAGAGCCTTCAGCATCTCAGGGCGAATCTCCTCCAAACCTGGTGCCTTGCCACCAGGGATCTTCTCAACTACCCCAGCAACCTCTGTCTTTTAATAACTTGAATAAGTATACCAGAAGTCTTAATTTGTTCAGCAGCATACAGCAAGTAACTGTAATTAGGGAACTCAATGATGTAATACCTCCTTCCATTTCATCAGTCCAGTTCCTGGAGCTGCTGGCAGGCGAGGAAGGTGAATGATAATACTCCCCACCTGGGCTGTCAGCCTCTTCCTCAATAGAGCCAGACTTATGACGCTTACTCCTGAAGACACATAAAGAGATGCTCAGACATTTAGGATCATGGTTGCACTGCTCCAGTGTAATAGTGCATAAAGTAAGACTGCTTTGAGGCCAGAAGAGAGAACTGAGAGGCCGTCATGACCTTTTCCTTATTCAGACAGCCAAATAATTTACAAGCCTACCTTGGGAACCCATTTTACTTAAACCATTTCTATAAACTATTGTGTAGTGTTATCCTGTCAATTAAATCATGTAAAAGTGAAGTGCTGCTTCTTACCTTTCCAACCATATATGATCTCCCCATTTACAGATTTTATCTATAAGTCTGCACAATATACACACTCCACACTTTGATGTTCCTCATACATGTAAATGACTTTCCAATGTATTCCTACTCCTAACCTAAGGATCTTAGTGACTAACAACACTCAATTGCATATCTACAGTTTGCCAAGGCTGTGTTGACTTGCTTGCTTGCTTGCTGAATGAAAAGCTGACCCCAATGAGAGGGTAACTAATCTCACAAAGTGATAAGGAAGAGATTCTGCCAGCCTCTCAGTTTCCTGTGCTGGTCTCTCATTTATTACTGTTTGGCGAACAGTAACAAAACTAGTTGGTGCCTTCAGCACAGACACAGGCTACTCCGATCTCTCAATCTTATTTTTGACACAAAAGCTGCACCATAAGTTTCCTCTTAAGGGTTGGAGGGCTAAGAGTGAAACAACTTATCATGCTTGACACTGGTTATCTCTTACAACTGTTACAGCTGTTAAACCTCTACCTTGCAGAACTGCAACTTCATTAGGTGTCCCTAAATAATTATCAGCCACTCTCTAACCTTCAAGTCCTTTCCAAAGTTGGAAAGACTTTCTGAAAAATCTGGTTTCAGGGTTAAGTAACAGCTTCTCATCCACACATGAAAGAAATCAGCAAGAGCCTTTATCACTTTGTTTCCTGGTTTGGCACATGGTAGTATGGTTCAGACAGTGTATTATTTGAATTCAGATACTTATGTGCACACAAACTGATAGAAATTAACACCAGAGAGGTACCACAAGCCATCATGCTTTCTGTTTCTATTATATGGCAGACAGAAACATATACATATGTACCTTTTCTCTGATGCTGTGAATACAAGAGTCAACACTAATGATACTATCAGAAACTTCTTTGTCAAGGACAATTCCACATGGACATTAGATACAGTAAACTTGCCTAAATGCACTCTCCCACACAGATACTGTACTAACATACAGTTTATATTAACTGTTGTTGCTGAGAAAGAGCACAGATAATATTTACATGTTTACTGATTTCAACTGTTTGTTGAAGGTTACAACCTATCTACACTGTTTAAAAAAAAAATCTATAAAAATACAGTATAATGTACCGTTTTAAAATGAAGAAATTTTCAGTAATAACTTTTTACGGATGTTTTTACATACAGTGGTGTGAAAAAGTGTTTGCATCCTTCCTGAATTCTTATTTTTTTGCATGTTTGTCACACTTTAATGTTTCAGATCAAACAAATTTAAATATTAGACAAAGATAACACAAGTAAACACAAAATGCAGTTTTTATTATTAAGGGAAACAAAAAATCCAAACCTACATGGCCCTCTGTGAAAAAATAATTGCCCCCTAACGTAATAACTGGTTGGACCACCCTTAGCAGCAACAACTGCAATCAAGCATTTGCGATAACTGGCAATGAGTCTTTTACAGCGCTGTGGAGGAATTTTGGCCCACTCATCTTTGCACAATTGTTAGCCACATTGGAGGGTTTTCGAGCATGAACCACCTTTTTAAGGTCATGCCACAGCATCTCAATCGGATTCAGGTCAGGACTTTGACTAGGCCACTCCAAAGTCTTCATTTTGTTTTTCTTAAGCCATTCAGAGGTGGACTTGCTGGTGTGTTTTGGATCATTGTCCTGCTGCAGAACCCAAGTGCGCTTCAGCTTGAGGTCACAAACAGATGGCCGGACATCCTCCTTCAGGATTTTTTAGTAGACAGCAGAATTCATGGTTCCATTTACCACAGCAAGTCTTCCAGGTCCTGAAGCAGCAAAACAGCCCCAGACCATCACACTACCACCACCATATTTTACTGTTGGTATGATGTTCCTTTTCTAAAATGCTGTGTTACTTTTACGCCAGATGTAATGGGACACACACCTTCCAAAAATTTCAACTTTTGTCTCATCAGTCCACAGAGTATTTTCCCAAAAGTCTTGGGGATCATCAAGATGTTTTCTGGCAAAACTGAGACAAGACTTTATGTTCTTTTTGCTCAGCAGTGGTTTTCGTCTTGGAACTCTGCCATGCAGGCCATTTTTGCCCAGTCTCTTTCTTATTGTTGAATCATGA
>VUQI01011439.1:21815-36010 GCA_015106735.1 Paratilapia polleni
CATGGGATGCCCCCAGCAGCCTAAGCCTATTGCAGCTTAACTAAGGGATGGTTCAGGGTCACCTGATCCAGCCCTAACTATAAACTCTATCACAAAGGAAAGTTTTAAGGCCTGATTATTCAGGACCTTGTAAATGAGGGGATGGAAGAATCAGTCCATTTACCATTTAACTGGTAGCCAATGAAGAGAAGCTAATATGGGGAAAAAATATGGTCTCTCTTTCTAGTCCCTGTCAGTACTCTTGCTGCAGCATTCTGGATTAATTGAAGGCTTTTCAGGGAACTTTTAGAACAACCTGATAATAATGAATTACAATAGTCCAGCCTAGAAGTAGTGGATGAAGTAGTTTTTCAGCGTCACTCTGATTCAGGATGTTTCTAATTTTAGGGATATTGCGCAAATACAAAAAAGCAGTCCTACATATTTGTTTAATACGCACGTTGAAAGACATCCTGGTCAAACATGACTCCTCACAGTGGTGCTGGAGGCCAAGGTAATGCCATCCAGAGTAAGTATGTTTGCCACTTGTGAAAAAAACGTGACGTGATAGAGCAAAAGGGATATTATTTTTGAAATGAGCAAAACCCCAAATTAGTAAAGAACAAGCGTTAGATTTCATACAGCAAATGTGATGCAGGGTGGTGTAATGATAATAATAATAATTCAACCCCATACATCGATCTGGAGTTAAAAATGTGTATTAAAAATGCATATAAAACCTGGCTAAAACATACCAGCTAAACCTAGTACAGCTGAAGTTGTCTCTACTCTAATATCGTCCTTCAGTTTCAACAGCGTGTCTCTCGTTTCCAAACGATCTCTGTACGCAGTCACTTCTCAACTGTCAACTGTCAACTGTCAACGCCCACATTCCAGTCCGCACGTTCGCCTGTTGACGACGACGACAACCATTGTCTTCCACGCTGTAAACACAGGTAAAATGCGTTAGTCATTTTTATACCTGTATATCATTCAAAGTTTAATGCGTAACGTATACAGTAAATTAGGCCGGTAAATGTCGCAGGCGTAGCGAGTTTTGTTGGCTAAAAGTTTCTCTTAAAGCGTAAAACCCCGAAAGGTTTAACGTCTGCATCCAGTTAGCCTAGCTTTTTGCCAAGCTAGCCAGTTAAAGTTAAAATGTTGGAACCATTCAAGTAAACTTACTCCAAAATTAACTCTACACTAACCATTAATCTATTTTATTTGCTATTGTGAGGATATAGTTCTGTTTGGCTGAGTCGTACAATATCTGTTTAATGCTAAGCTCTGCAGTGATAATCAACAGTCAATCAATCAGTAAATTAATAAATAAATAGTAACAGTTTGTAAAGTTCCAGTTCAGCAATTGGCCCAAGCCTACTAGCCTTTCTAGAAATATTTTTGTTATCATTTACATGTGATATAATTTTACCACTTAATAACCTTTTATAGCTACAGTATTGTGCAAAAGTCTTGAGTCGCCCCTCATGTCTTTATATTCTGCTGGGGAAATGGGTGCAGTGATTTGTTGAAACGTGTGCAAATATACATTTAAATACCATAAATAAGGGGAAAACAAACAGAGTTTGTAGAGTTCTAACGAGCTTAAAAGTCAATATTTGGTATGATCACTTTCATTCTTCAGCACAGCCTGAACTCTCTTAGGCAAGCGTTCCTGTAATTTCCTTAAGTAGTCTTCAGGAATAGTTCTCCAGGCTTCTTGAAGGACATTAAAAGCTCTTCTTTGGATGTTGGCTGCCTTTTGTTCCGTTCTCTGTTAAGACGATCCCACACTGCTTAAATAATGTTGAGGTCTGGGCTTTGGGGAGGCCAATCCATGACTGAAAGGGTTCCATTGTGTGTTTTTCTTTCCAGGTATGCTTTTACTGCATTGGCAGTGTGTTTGGGATCATTGTCCTCCTGAAAAATGAAGCCGTTGGCAGTCAGATGCTTTCCGGATGATACACCACAGGCTGAAATGTAGCCCCAAACCATGACAGAACCTCCACCATGAGTTACAGAAAGCTGTAGACACTCACTGTTGTACCTCTGTCCTGACCACCTCCGTACATACTGACAATGATTTGAACCAGAAATTTCAAATTTGGATTCATCACTCCATAAGACCCGTTGCCACTGATTTTCAGTCCAGTTCTTTTGTAATATGGCCTACCTCAGGTTTTCTCCCTGTTTCCCTTCCTTAAGAATGGCTTCTTAACAGCCACCCTTCCATTGAGACCATTTCTGTTGAGGCGTCTGCAAACAGTAGATGAATTAACTGAAAGGCCAGATGTGTCTCTCTGGTCCTGTGTGAGGTCTTTAATGGATTTTTTCCCCCTGTTTCTTGAGGACATGATTTTCAGATACAGTCACCTGCTTTAGTTTTTTTAAGACTTCCATATATTCTTTTGTCCCCTACTCGTCCAATTTCCTCATTTTTTTAAGGACACACTGCACACCATGCTGAGATATGCCAAGTTTTCGGCTAATAGCTCTTTGGAAATCACCTTGTTGGTGCAAAAATAAGTAATTTTATGCCTTTCAAACTGTGTTGTCTTTGGCATTTTTTTGTAGTTTCTACTAAATAAAATGACACAAATTATGTGTTTTTGTGACAGGCTGCTAGTAACAAAGTGTCTGAAGATACAATTTAAAATTGGTTTGTTGCTAAGTTGTCTGTTATGTGAAGACACAACACTGGTTCATCACTTTATTTAGGTGCCTTTTTATGCTTGAATGTTTCATTGGTCAGTATTGAGTGACTTAATAAACAAAAGAAAATCACTCCTCTGAAAATAGTCAGGTACAAGAACTGGACTGAAAACGAGTGAAAAAGCAGCCAGTGTCCAAAGAAAAACTTTGAAAGAGCTTCAGAAAGCCTGAAGAACTATTGCTGAAGATCACTTTTAAAAAATAACAAGAAAGTTTGTCTCCTTGGAAGGAAAAATAAAGAAATGAAGGTTGGCTCAAGACTTTTGCACAGTACTGTAGGTAAGAAAGAAATCTGTGATTGAAATATTTATTGCATCTGCGTTTTTTGAATTGCGCTAACATTATTGCCAACCTAGACTAGGACTCAGGAAGCATTCAGACTAGCCAGATAGATTAGCCCTTTGTGCATTTAAGCCCTTTAGAGGAACCCCAAAACTTTATCTGCTCATTGTGTGAGATGTGATTTCATGTAGAACATTGCTGTTCTCCTCTTTTCAGAACTGGTGAAAGCTTACAGGATGTATCCAACTGGTGGATCATTTCGAGGTTCTAGAGGAGCTTGTTTTGCACAAATCCTCAAGAAGAATTTGCCACCAAAATCAGCATCGACCCAATCAGTGTCTACCGTGAATGGTGATTTTGACCAACAAGTGAAAGGTACTTTTAAACCTGTGTAGTTTGAGAATGTAATTTTCTTGTATCCCACAGGGCTCCAGATAATGACTGTAATCATCTCCTGCAGGGCTGCACATGGAATAATCTATTGGTTTAAAATTTGAATCTGCTTTTCTTCATTTCCCCTACTAAGGTCCTGATGTAAGACCAAAAGTCTCTCCTAAAACGCTGATTGACAGATACATGCGTGGGGAGACACACGCTGTATCTTTGCTCCATCAGCTTGCCCAGACTTTGCAGTTCCATCTGAAAATGAAGGAGACTGTAACCCCAGGTAAATCTGGCCAGCATGCTTGCGTACTTTCAAATTCACTTCAGAGACAACAATTTGTGTTATTGCTCTCTAAAAATCCTATCAATTCTAACAATACACAATACATTATTGTACAAATCTATAAAGAAAGTGTTAAAGCCTATGGAGACGTCTTTCTGTAATCTGCTGAAATAACTTTACAAAACCATATGGTGTGGTTTTGAATCATGAAATACAGCTGTGTTTCTTAGGGGTGCAACTTCTGAAACTTAGACCGAAATTGCAATATGAACATCCACAATATTTTATCTTAGCTCCATCTTTGAGAAGAAGGCAGTAATGTTTAAAGGTCTTTCGGGTAATGACAGAATTGGAAATACATCAGAATAATGGAGTTTATTTTTTTGTTCATGTTCCAGTCAAGTGATCAGGCCTGTGCTGTGAAGATTTTTTTCCTCATTTTTGTTATTTCATGCCCTCTAAAAAAACAAAAAACAAAGTGTGGCCCAAAAATCAAGGTATGAACCAAACTGCAATGGATTTGTTAAGCCCCTAAGGTTTCTGTTTTTTTTTTTGTTTTGTTTTTTTATTATTGAGAGCCAAAGATGAACACATTTCCCTTGTCTTATGATTATGTAGCTTTTAAATTAGCTTTTTCTAAATCGACTGGCACACAGAACAGAAAATGTTTGCCTGGATATCCATAGTTCAGATGTTTGTTGGCGTCACCAGAGCCCCGAAACATTGACCATTGCTCCCAGAGGCTAAGTCATTAGAGAATAGCTGATGTGTTCCCAGACTGGATAAAACCTGAGAGCTCTTCACAAATTCTGACTTCTTACTATACACAGCAGCTGGCAGAGAAGATGTCAGCCAGACCCGAGGGTATGATTGCAATCAAATTCATAACTGTTTCTTCTGTTCATTAGCCAATACTGCAGGGCTTTATTTTGCCTTTTGTGCTGTGATTGATGGAGTGCAGTACAAGACTGGTATAGGAATAACAAAAAAGGAGGCTCGTCTGAACGCAGCGCAGCTCGCTTTGCAGGACCTGCTGCCCACCTTGGAAAGTCTGAAGTCTGTACTTCCTGAAGTATCAGGTTAGCATCTGATCAAAGTAAAGTGTGTTTGTTTTGCAGACTGATGATTCTTCAACATATGAGACACAGAAGCGAGTAAGAGTATTTATGATATTGGCTATAACATCAGACAAAGACAAAAATCAGAAACACCATCTATCACAGTTTCTTGCCACATTCAGACGAAAAAAAACAAAACAATCAGTGACGTGAATTTGCATTTCAAATGCTCCTAGAGCCACTTTTGCCTCTGATTTTCTGCTTATGGAAATTGCTTTGTAAACATTAACAATGCACATTTAAACTGTTTCCATTTCATTTGCTTCTGTGCCTGTTTTAGCCTTGGATGTCCCTCCACCCCTGCCAGTAAAAGAGGAGCCCTCCATTTCTGATGTCCATGCCTGTAGAGCCATGCTTGGTAATTCTGCATTTCCATATTCTCTCAATCACTTGTTTCTGCTCTGTTTGCATATTTGTAGTAAATTACACTAACGATAATATTTTGAAGACTTGATGAGAAGTGCACAGGCCTGCTGTATTTTATTGTTTAATGATTTGATTTGAAGATGCTGCCATTTGTATTCAAAAAGTGTAGGAAAAGTGCAATAATCTGTTTGGCCACAGGCATTCCCCTCGCATTGGTTTAGCTGGATGTTAAGGATGATTATGTTGGATAAAGTTTATAGTCAAGCCAGCACAGTCATGTGGTGGTTAGCTATCCGCCTGCCGGCTAGGGCTTTTCTGTGTGAAGTTTGCATGTTCTCCCACAGTCCAAAGACATGCAAGGGTTAGGTTAATTGGCAATTCTAATTTGGCCATAGGTGTGAATGTGAGTGTGAATGGTTTTCTGTCTCCATGCCTTGTGATAGACTGGCGACCTGTCTAGGGTGTACCCTGCCTTTTACCTTTATGACAACTAGGATAGGCTCATTTCTGATTCTGTGTTCTAAAGTACAACAAAAATGTTAATGTTGAATCGCAGAGGCTTATGAACAAACATGTTTTACCTTATGATTTACTTTACTTATCTATTCATACCTTGCTCATTTACATTCTTTGTAATGAGAACAGACCCCTCTCCTTTGGAACGAGTTCCTGGTTTCAGTTTGGGACACAGACGCCCTGTCTATTTTTAAGATTACTTTATCTTTCCTTTTCGATCAAGCTAATAGTCAGGGCTGGGTCATGTGACCCTTAACCATCCCTTAAAATAAAATGAGATTAGATAAACTATATGTAATCTCAAAACTAGGGAAATTGCTGCATCATAGCAGCCAAAATATTAAACACAAACTGTAATAACATATCTTAAATAAAATATAATGGGTTAATAAAGAAAGTACAATATGACAAAACAAAATAGCTTGGTAAGTTAAAACTTATACAAAAGGATTATATTTAAATATAAAATGGAAAAAGTGGGAAAAATATAAAAAGAGAATAATAGAATAAGGAGCTTAAGAATAAAAATATAACAAATAAATACAGGTGTTATCGTATGAGGTGGTAAAGATTTGCTGTATCTGTCCTTCTGGTAGCAGAGCTGAAACGGCTCTTAGAGAAAGTTTCTCCGCTGTTTGTCCATTAAGTGGTGCAGATCGGGGTCTTGATCCATGCATTATCTACAGCCATTCACATAGCCACAGTCATTTAGATTAACTCTGTGTCACCTGATGGAGAAATCCAAACAGACTGAATTCAAACTGCAACAACTATAATGGAAGAGAATTCCCTTGGCAAATAATATGGATGCATTCCACAGCTAACAGTTCAATGTTCAGGTCACAAAAACGCTCCTTTGCACTGTTCAGGTGTTCAAGTGTTCAGGACTGCTGCACCACTTTTTATTCACAAATAGTTCAGTCCCTCTACATTTCTTCTTACTGCTCAGATTAACATACTTGTCTGCCAAAAAACAATCCTGAAGCCAGGTATGATCACACGGTGGTCTGGATGTGTGAGTGCAGCCACATCTCCATCAAACTACACTTGCGGTATTCCCTCTGGGTCTTAATCAGCTCACCAAGCTCTTCCATCTTATTGTCCAAGGACCTCACATTCCCCATGATGATAGCTTGAACAGACAGTTTGTATTAATTAAGCTGCTATAGGCTCAGGCTGCTGGGGGACCTCCCATGATGCACTGAGCACTTGTGCTCAACTCCCCTCTTTGATGTGTGTTGACATGTGACTTTAGCATGTCGTTAACGTTTGTTTCCTACTTTGTCCCATAGTTTGTGTTTTTTCCTCTTTGTTGTTTGTAGTCTCACTGAGCCTTGTTCTGTTGGAGGTGTCTTGTTGTTAAAAGGGAGTTCTTCCTTCCCATTGTTGCCAAGTGCTTGCTCATAGGGGATTGTCTGATTGTTCAGAGTTCTCTAACGTTGTAGAGCCTTTATGTTACAATATGAAGAGCCTTGAGACGACTGTTGTTTTGAACTGGCATTACATAAAAAACAATGAATTGAAAACAAGCCCTGTCATTTTCTTTGTCTTTACATGCTGTGCAGAAAGGAAGACTTCTGTCAATCTCCAGATTCCACATGCTGTCAGGGATCAGCTCACCAAACTGATGAACAGTCACCCAGAGTTCTCTGGCTGTGCAGGCACCACAGCAGCATTCATTGTTCAGACTTGTAAGTGACCCCTCACAAGGAAAAAAGGTGGATGATGATAATGTCTAAAGACTGGTTAGTGGGAAAAAAAATTACCCTTGACTATAAAATGACTTTATATGCTTGATTTGAATCTGTGTATTGTTTTTAGTGACAGATGATTATTTTGACTCCTGCCCGCCTTTTTAATCAACTGCTGTTATCAGATTTGTAAGATTAAGATGTAAGATGTAAGATTACATTACAAAAATACTTGCATTAACTACATTTAATTGCTGGATTTTGCCCAAAAACAAATCAATTAAATGCCACCTCAATTCCCTAGGTATTGGAAAAAACTGTCAAATCACTTCCTGACATTGGCCTACAGAAAGGGAACTTTACAAGTTAGGCAAAAATAGTATTTATTTGAAGAAACTGTACAGCTGGTGATGAGATTTTGTATACTGCTTGTGTATATGTAGTATAAGCAGTTGTATGCAAATAGATTTTTTTAAGTGGGGAAAAAAATACAAATCTTTTAGCAACACACATTTTAAACTTATAATAAAACTAATCACTCTAATTATGGCGTTACACACTGAGCTTTGACTGCAGGTCAAGAATTGTCAGCTGATGACATTTATCAGGCACTGATAAGTTCTTAACCTTGGGCTCCTATGAGCAACTGACCGTGTATTTGAAAGTAAAACAAAATGATGCCTACAAGCATGGGATGTTATCAAAGCCATCCAGCTTTTCTTCTTTAGGATGGCAGAGTAAATCTCAAGACCTGCTCAAAGAATGTCAGTGTGTAAGTAGGCAAAGAAACATCTTGTCAGAGTCCTTTTGAAAACAAGGACTATATACAGATAAAATGTACTGCAAATACCAGGAGTATGTTTGAAGAAAAAGAAGCATCAGTATTTACTTTATCTAATGCTGCTACTTGTTTGTTTTTTTTTTTTCTTCCTTTAAATCTAACTTGTCAACTTATGCTTTAGGGCTGTGGGACAGCTGATGGCTGTTTCTACAACTGGAGAGTAAACCAGAACATGAAACAAAAACATAAAAAAAAACAAAATGTGATTTGCTTAGATATTCCCTAACAGTTGTGGTAAAACATGCTGAATATTGGTCTGTAAGATGGGCTCTGAAAAGAAACGTTAAGTTATTTATTAGGATTATTCTCCTTATGTTTTGTTTTTTGTTGTTTTTGTATTATTGTAACATGCTCAAAGTAAAGCCTTATATCTATGTAAAATGTAATGGTGGACAGTACTATAAGAACAAAAACAGACATGCATGGAGTTAAACTTCAGCTGTTATAGAATGATCATCAGTTGAGTGGCCAGCAGTTAAATATGTTGTTTTTATCTCTGTTCACACTTTCTCTCCCTCTAGCCAGTGGATGTGAAGTGGTGGCTCTTGGGACAGGTAATTTTAATATGAAAGAGAGTATCTCGCCAAATGGGAGGACTGTGCATGATTCACATGCAGTTGTCACGGCAAGAAGATCTCTTATGAGGTTAGGTGCAACCATGACCCATATTTTTATGTCATGTTATGTCATGTTGTAACAAATTGCTTTCTCCACTTTATGCTGTGATGGAACAATGAAAGCAGCATTTTTTTTCCATGCAAATTGAAGCCTGATTTTTAAAATACACATTAGTTATATGACAATATTTACACTTGCTAGAATAAGGTTGAGCGATGCCACCAGAAATCAGTATCATAATTTAATTGTCACATTTTTGGTTGGTTGGTTGATTGACTCATACTCTGAGGAGAGCGGCTGCAAGTTCTGGCCGTGCAGGAAAGTGGCTAAAATGTGTAGTTTGAGGTAACACCATTGTTACATCCTGAGTGAAATCTGCAGCTGTCAAGCCTGCCTGGTGCACTGCCAATACATTCTTTGTAGAACCTGTATTCTAGTATGTAGAAATAAAAAGACCTCTAACAGTAATTGTTTGGTTCATGGGGCATACTCAGCCAAGGAGGATTCGTCCTAACCCCTGTACCAAACAGCAGTTCAAGATGGATAAATGTACACCTCTGGTTTTTAGAAAGTCGTAATAATTATTCTATAAATTGCAGAGACCTAGATTAGATGGTTTTTTTTTTTTTTTTAACTTATTAACCACCTTGCAGTTAATGGATAATACTGAATTATACAAACCTGTGGGGGATGGAAGATCCGCCACAGTTAGGTTTCTTCCATCCCCCATCTTCCATAACCCCTTGTTTATCAGAAGAACTTCTGTTAAACAAGGATGCAAGTAAATAATGCCTGAGTTTTTCTCTTAGCTCATTTCACTCATCTTTATCCTTTTTGCTGTTGCTTTCAACTATAAATTTCTGAGTTAATTCGTTACCTCAAAAATAAATAAATAAATACATACATGCATAAATAAATGCTTCCCTAATAATGGGTGAAAGCATTCTTTACACCACCTTGTCCTGACCGGACGCCAAATCCTGAATCCTGAAACTTCTGATCCCAACATATAATGTGCATGTAGATTGTACATGGTGTACATTTTTTACCACTTTAATTAATCCACGGTATAATCATGCTGTTTTAAACATATTTTGTATGTTTGTTTTACATTTATCCTGATACTTCATATAAAGGCCTATTACATTCTGTAGTTGAAAGAAATAAAGGCCCTTTTCACTATGTGAGGAAATTTGGTATGTTGGAGAGTACATTATCAATAGACATGCTTCACTAAATCTGACAAACAACCCATTCAAATACTTTTGTTGCAACTTAGATGGGTATAATCATGCTTTCTTTAATGACATTTCTCTTTTCCATGGAATATTTTGTTTTATATATAATATTAAATATTATATATAATGTTAAACGTGTGGTTATTTATTTATTTTTTTTGTTTGTTTTTTTAAATATCGATCAAGTAATGGTTTATCTAACATTTTTTAATCCTACACCTTCTTTTAGAAGGTTTGCTGATAGTTTAACTGCCTCTATGACGGGGGTTGTTTCCTGTTTAGTTAAATGCTCAGAGATCATCTGAAAGTAATTATTTGTGTTGTCAAATCTGATAGCCAACATGTCACTTGTGCATTTATTTATCTTTTGGAGACCTTATAATAAGCTAACTGCAGCAAACCTCACATAATGTTCACCGTTTGGCCCACACAGTAGGTTTAAGTTTAAGATGGAGTGATATGTTGCAGATTTTCACCTCTAAACACTGTTACTACATAGATCCATTCCCATTTTGCATGTAATGACTCATTTTCTTTGTTGCCAGGTTCCTGTACCGGCACCTGCTGATGTTTTTCAGCAAAACTGCAAATCTGACTGAGAAGTCGATCTTCCAGCAGAACAGCAGCAGCAGCCTCCTTAGCCTGAAGAGCGGTATAACCCTTCACCTTTATGTAAACCAACTGCCAAAGGGTGCAGCTCAGATCCCTCCCAAACTGTGAGTGTTTATCAGTTTCATCTTTTAGAAGTTCAGCTCCTGCATCTCACTGCTCTTTTTTTTTTATGCACTTGAAATCAAGTGAGCAAAAATATGTCCACTAAGTTGTAGATGTCCTCATTTGGCAGAGATGTGTTGCTTCTTGCTCAATATATACAGACATTATTGTAGTAATACAGGTGTTAATGAGTCAGACACACTTGAAACTGCTTATATTTATAAAGACATAAATCACATAGGTTCTGACGTAAGAATAGCGTTCTTCAAATCTCCTTTGAAGTCATCTTGCACTCAGTTTAACAGGCACATAATGCTAATAATGCTAATGCTAATCATTTTTAACTTGCTGCCTTCAGATGATGGCAGTGATTTAATGGATTGAAAGAGAAAGATAAGCCACAAGTGTAACAGATATGGAAATCAGATATGAAAAGAGTTACTCATACTCAGGAGGCAGGGTTTAGTTTTAAACAGTATTTATGTATAGCAGAACATTTTTCAAGAAATGGGTCGTGTAACATTTCTTGTAAAAAAAGATTTCAGAAGACTGACAACCAAGAATTGATTTGGTTATGGAGTAAATTTTGATCAGTCAACAAATACATTGTTTAATTGTTTCCATAAAAAACATACATGTGCACAAAAAATTAGCTAACAGGCATCATACTCCAAAGCTTTAGTGGTAATATGTTTTCTGGAGAAATGAAAGTTATTTTAAAGAGGTTTAAAAAAAGAATAAAAGCTCTAACATCTCTGTTACAAAAATGTGTTTTTTCTACCAATGCTATGAGTGCTAAGGATATTGAGACAGACTCACTACTTCTGAATCCTTGATCTTTTAACATTGTGGTTTTTTTTTTTTTTATGGAAATAGTTCCTATAACTAGAAGATGGTTCCTTACCCCCTGTGATGTTTGATCCCATGACCACTTTGTTTTACCTGTTTATGTCTTAGTTTTTGCTCTTGTCACCCCAAATGTTTTACCATTTGTTTCTGTTTAACAGCTATATGTAAACCATACCCTCTACTGATTATACTCCCCTCCCATCCTCTTGTGCTTCTTTATGAATGGCATGTTTTGTCAGTGATTTGGAGTTGGCTTCCCTTCCCAGATCCACTCTCTGGGGTGATAAGCCCACCATATACCGGAATACTTAAGTAAATGCACCATCACAGCAAACTCTTGGAAAACATCCATCTTCTTCCACCTATCCTATTCAGGGTCGCGGGTGGGGGCTGGAGCCTATCCCAGCTGCCATAGGGCAAGAGGCGGGGTACACCCTGGACAGGTAGCCAGTCTGTCGCAGGGCTAACACAGAGAGACACAACCATTCATGCTCACATTCATACCTACAGCCAATTTGGAATTACCAATTAACCTAACCCCACTACTGTTTGTCTTTGGACTGTGGGAGGAAGCCAGAGAACCCACACAGACACGGGGAGAACATGCAAATTCCACACAGAAAGGCCCTGGCCAGATGGTGGAGTCATACTCAGGACCTTCTTGCTGTGAGGCAACAGTGCTAACCACCACGCCACCGTGCTGCCCTCTTGGAAAACAGGATTTGAACAAGGTTTAGATGAAGATCAGGTCCCCGTTTATGCCCACTTAGTCCTAAAATTGGCAGCAGATTGATGAGACATGTATTCCTAGCTCAATGTCTAACACACATTTTCCATCAAAAATACCTGAAACTCACTTGTGGTAGCACATTTGATTGAACCTCCCACCTGTTTGCGCCTCTCCACCCACCAAAACGCAAAACAAAGATGAGCAAAGCAAATTTCATGTTGGGGTGCTTTTCAGTATGACAACATGTCTTCTCACTTTCCTCACTCACTCTTTCACACTTCTTAGTTTGTCCCAGCAAAGATATGAAAGAGAAATGTGAAGATGAAGAAACTGAAGCTGATAAATCCTTGATTTCATACCATCATAACGATAAATCAGTCTTAAACAGTGTTAGTTACTTATGACGTGGAGGCATTTTTATGACATAGCACTTTATAAATTATTTATTTTATGCGTGTTTCCTCACTTTAAAGGCCTATTTGAAGTTCTGTTCTTGTTGTTGTGCAAGTAAGAAATTGGAAGCTCCTCCATGTGTTTGGAGGATGAATGATTTCCTAGTCATGGAAGAGGAGAGGATACTAGGAAGCATAAGCTAGCATAACAGAAAGCACCCAAGAAATTACCAATGTGTGGGAGTGCAGCTTGCATTGGTTGCTCTAATGCTAGTGAAACGGGGCCCATGAGGTACCCGAAGTCAACTATCTGCAAGTGACGTTGGTAAAGAATTAAATTGATATTTTCAAGTCTATTTCTGTATCTGCTGTACTCACTTTTGTGCAAAAAAATATCAGTGTTAAAAATGTTTTTTATTTTCATTTTGCTTGTGTTTGATCTATGTACGAGTTTTCTTAAACTGCAGCGAGCCCTCAAGTTCCAATAATTCTGGATATAGAAGTTAGAATAGTAGCTCTAATAAAATTTTAAAAGCTTTTCCTCACCTCTGTGCTTAATTTGCAGCCGCCTGAACCCACTCTCCATGTCAGCATGGCAAGTCAACAACGAGATCAGCCTACACCTGTCTGTGGAGGGCAAGGTGTTGCTCTATAACTTTTCTCTTATCTGTTGAATACCTAAAGTTGTTTGAATTGTACAGGATTTCACATGTACCTGTATTGATGCATAACTACAAATGATTTCTTTTAAAGGTGTTCTCAGTTTTCTCGTCACCCCTTGATCACTCTACCTCTAAGGTGGTCAGCATGTCTACCACAGACAAGATCACTCAGTGGCAGGTGCTTGGATACCAGGGAGCCTTGCTGAGCCACTTTATCGAGCCCATCTATCTCCAAAGCATCCTCATAGGCAAGTCATAAAGTCAAATCATGCTCCTTAAGACTAGGTAGCAGTCACTCTATTTGATTTTTTTTGTGTTACCTTTTCCAAAATCTGACCATGCTAGCAATAAGAAAGTGTGTTTTGTTTTGTTGTTTTTTTTGTTGTTGTTGTTTTTTTGTTTGTTTTGGATCATTACCCAAGGTGCATCAAATACACCACCAGCACTACTCCAGGCTGGTGTTAGGTTAGACAGTGTAGGTAAATGGTATATTGCTTGATTTGTCCAGGTAATGGTGACATGCTGTTCCTGTGTTTTTGTCAGTTCACTAAAGGCTTTTACATAATCGCTGTGCTGATTGTTTCAAACTGCTACTTTTATAGCTATGAAACCTTTTTTTTTTTTATCAATCTACATCTGAACACAGTACAAAACAAAATTGCACCCTCTCCATCTGAAGGGATAAATGAGCACCAGTCTCACATAAGCACAATAAAAAAATGAACAGAATAAGCTCATTAAAGATAATATTCATTTCAGGGCTGGGGGAGGTCTATCTATTTTTTATCAAAAAAAAAAAAAAAAAAAAAAAAATTTTTAA
>VUQI01011448.1:12409-26895 GCA_015106735.1 Paratilapia polleni
TTTTTACAATTTCATTATTTAATTTTCAGTCTATGCATCCAGACGAGAGATAGATAGAGAGAGCAGAGAACACAACGTTTATTTCTGTTAATGACACTCCAAGCTTGAATGGCAAAGCCACAAGAACAGATGGTTGGGGGGACAGATTTTTCTGAAGTCATCTGCTGGAGTAACCATGGCATCAGAATGGATGCTCTTTTTGCCACAAAGGTTTTTTTTTTTTTTTTTTTTTGTCTTTTTCAAGAGTTGATACCTTTTTTGTGTTATTTACATACACACAAAGTGAACGTTTAAGGAGATTTTTTTTTTTTTTTATAGATGGGTTCAAGTAATATATTATTGGGTTTAGAATCAATAGGGCAGTGCATAGTACAAAGATAGAGAAAGTGCAAGTCTTCCTACCAGGCCAGCTTTGGCCGCTCTGCAACGTTTAACCATGCATATGAAAAAAAAAACAATCAATTAAAAAAAAGGGAAAAAGTCAGATGAGAAAATAAACATGTTCTGAGATGAACATAATGTAACATTAGCCACTGTGAGGTTAAATAATAGCACTTTTATATCTCGAAATTATGACAAAAAGTAATCAGTTAAGCAGTCAACACAAATATAACACATAGCTGCTTCAGTTAACAAGGGAAAGAAAGCACCTGGAATGCACATCCACAAAGCCATCAGAGAGGGTACTGAGAAGTTAAAAGATGCTGCTCAACATTAAAGACGGAAACATAACCGAACTATACCCCCTGTCTCGAACTGCTGTGTCACAAAAAACGGGGGCTTGAGACGCTGTTTAGGATTGTCAGGATAACATAACTGATGTTTTGTTTGCAGTTTGTATTTCTCTACATCTAAAGTAAAAACCTAAGGCATGGAGAAGAAACCCTTCGGTGACGACCTGTGCACTGGGCATTCTTGTTTCGGCCTAATCCGTTTTTTATATCTACATAATGTTGTCAAATGTGACCTTAGTTACAAATGGTAAAAAGCTCGTTAACCTTAGGTTGGGCCTTGCGACATGATGCTTTTTCATCCTGTTTAGTTCTGAGACCAGTTTTCTGCAGTCTCTTCCCTGACGCCATGTCTGAAAAATTTTAACATGTCTGGCAATTATTTGCCTTGTTTTCTTTAGAGGCCAGTGTTGTATATATAAACTGTTTTCCTCTAATTCACTCAGCCACAATAAGGCCACTGAAAATAACACATATGACCTTTGAAATGTTCTTATTTGCATATATAATCTCATCATGTGACGAATGAATACTAAAGGTAAATAAACTGTACATTTACACTAAATGCCTCGATTACTCAAAGGATACATTAACATGTTAAATGAAGCATTATAAAAACAGGCATAAATATAAGGCACTCTAAATGCAAAATGAAAGAAATGTCCTTACCACTGAACGCTTTGAAGAACCACTACAAAGTGACGTCTTTGTACCTTGCCCTATTGTGTGGAACGTGAGTGTGGCTGCGTGACCCCTCTGTCTCTAAATACAAAGTGTAGGAGAGCTTGAAAAAAATGCACCAGTGATGCTTTGACTGGCACCTGGACATTCCCACTCCCACACTTCACTTGCGGGGGGAAACAACAATGTCAATGAGTGAATAACATATCCACATAAAACCCTATCTAAAACACACATATTTATTGCACAAGAAAAGATGCACTGAATCAGAATACAGTTTTGTCCTACTGATGTGCATTCCAGTGAAAAATCTCTTCATTTCCCCCATAGCACACAAAGTCTCAATTTAAAAGATTTCATAGACGATCCATATTTCATATACATTTTACTCATAAATTATGTACTTTATCCATATATTTAGAATGTTATTTACTTATATATATATATATATATATATATATTTCACATATTTGACAGTCTATACCATATATTTATATATTCATATATGTCATCCAATTCATCAGGTTCTCTCTTATCATTGTAACATGGAAGAACTAAGATAATCGGTAGCAGCAACTTCATACTTTGCTCATCCCTGTTGATTCCACAAAGCCCCAGTTTATCTCATGGGAGTAATTAAGTTACCATGTATGTGATCATGGACAGAAACAAAATAAAACCAACAGAGGAAAGAAAAAAAAAAAAAAAAAAGAACATTTACGTAAATACATTTTATCACTTTTCCCCAAGCGATAAATTTGTGTAAAAAAAGGAAATTCACACAGTTCAAAAAAAGCACATCAGCTGTATAATAAAGTACTAAAAAACTAAATCAATAATTTTTATTTATTTCATAGATCATTTACCCTCTTCCCAAAATTTAGATGATGAACATTGTGACAGAAAACGGGGTATTTATTCATTGTTACTTTAAGTCTGTCCTGCTCTTGTGGACCAAGCATTGTCTTCTTTTGCGATGGGTTGTCTGTGTGTACTTGATTGTGAAACAGATTTTTTTTTTCTTTACAATGTGCATTGAGTTTCTTTTTCCTCCCCCGCAATACTGTGTGCCTCCAATGCCTCTCGTAATGGTTCATAATCACTGATGCATTTCTGACGATGTCATTATTGTTCATTTACTTTTTTGTTGTGTTGGTTTCATTCAGTTTTATGAGCCCCAAAATGAATCCTTGAAGCAAAAGAAAAGGTAATTCCGTATAATGCTTCAACAGTCAGGATTCCCTCACTTTGAGTCAAGGCAAGGTTTTTACTGGGGTTGGGGAAATACTTGGTCCTCCTGGGAATCATTTTTTCATTTTTTGACAAGTCATGTCGCACATCCAACACGTAATGAGTTGTTAGCAAGGAGTTAAGGAGTACTTTCTCAAGCAGGAATTTATGGCTCAGAAGAGAGGCTCACTGGGTTTTCTTTTTCCAAAGGGCCCTCTGCTTTTATCTTCCAATACTGGGTCTTTTACGTTGCATAGTGATCAAAGCTTCCCAAATACTCCAAGCCAGCTCTGTAGCAGAACTGGTATTGATCCTGAAAACAAAAAAGAAAAGACTCACTTAAAGATACTTATATACAGTCATCTTTTTTGTTGTCCCTACTGTAGCTATGTGAAAACCTTCGGCTGCCTTTTTCATTCCAACCAAAATGATCTTTTAAAAAAAAAACAACAAAAAAAAAGCAACAAAAACAAGAACAAAAAACAAAACAAAATAATTTTTAAAAGCTTGAAATTTGTGTGCTGGCCAGTTGTTCTGAAATGATAAAATGAGACTGCAGTGGACAGCCGACAAGACTTTAATTCAGCTACTAAATTAATCATAGTCTTTAACAGAGGCTTGCTTTAGTTAATCTGTTTGGCTCTAGAGGCTACCTGGAATCCTACCAGACCTTTCAGGCAATTGGAGCAAACTATCAGATTAGTAACAGTGTAGATGGTTCCGGTCTCTCAAACACCGATATTACAGTATGTACGTTGGGTTTTCCTACGGTGTGAAAGTAAACAAACAAAACAAAGGACGGGGAGTGGAGACGACTCACCTCTGTCTGCACCATAGCTGGTCTTTGCGTCCGTAACATTTTCACTGTCTGAAAGATGTCTACTACGCCCTCATATCTCATTCGTTCCAAGACGATGCTGAGGGTGATGAAAACTCCAGTTCTACCGACGCCCGCGCTGTACAAGAGAGATCAACATGGCAGAGAGGTCAATGTTGTGGCCAGAGAACCTCGATGAATCTACAAGTAGTTTTGTTTTTTGTTTTTGTTTTTTTTAATCGAAATTGCTAATTTGATTTCCCTAATGTCTATGTGTTCTTACACTGTTAGTAGAAAAATTTATATTTAAACATTTATGGCTCTGTTTTTGTTTTTTTTTGCCTATAGTTTCACTTCTGAGAAGATGGTTTGGTTACGCTGGTCGGTCACTTACCTACAGTGGACCGAGATAGGACCATCTTGGCCGAACTGCTCTTTTGTTTTATGTACTTGGCCGATGAAATCAATGAATCCCTCTCCTGATTTTGGCACTCCTTGTTCAGGCCAGTCTGTGAACTGAAACTGCCTTACTGTCCGTGACTGTCCATCCTGAGAGAGAAATAATGTACGAAAAGCGTCATGAAAACCAGAAGGGAAGAGAGGAATCTGGCTGAAGATAGCCGACGCGTGGCAATTCATTCCATGACCACTGCCATCATAATGGTCCACGGCTTGTTTGGTTTTACAGTGCAATCTTGAAATCTTAACGAAATGCAGCACAGGTGCCAAGTGTAAAGCATCAGTGGAGACATTTTGTTAGTAAAGATGACTGTCATTTTACCTGAATGTATTTAACATGAACACTAAAGATGCTAATTCCTTTGATGTGCTACCCTTGACAGGGTGCTTGGAGAATTGACTTTGAGGGTGTGCGTTACTTAAGTGATGTTGTATCCCCTTGATAAGGAAAGCAATCTCATTGACGAGACAGTGTAACATGCTCTACAAAGGAGGGAGTCTCTGCCATTTATCTGTGTAAGCCTTTGATGGAATTAAAAACTCTGGCAGCTCAGTGCTGCCGGCACCACATTTGTTTTTTAACACATTGACATGTGTCATAATTTCCATATATTTATATTTCTTTCCCATGTTACACTTAAGGCCATAATGGTGGTGTAAACAAATATTTGATACAATGCCAAAATTGGAGCAAATTATTGCTGCAAAAAAATAAAAAATAAAAATAATCTAGTTAATTACAGTTCATCATCCAGCGTGTTCAACCCCATTAGTCAAATCTCTTTTCTTGGTAAATAAAATCATGTGATTAGCAAATTGCATTATGGGATTTGAGACGTTAAAATAAACTACTGTATGCTCAGGCACATTTCTTTCTAAATTGTCTACACGTGCACCTCTCTGTAATCCAGTCAGTGTCCTCCATGACCTTTAGGTAGGTCACAAGACAGACGTGGAAAAACAATCGCTGTAGACTGTAAACAGCCCTGATTTGAAGCACTACATTCCCACAACTTTTGATCTTTAAACTGTCTTATGAAACAATGTCTGCTTACCCTGGCATCAGTCACTTTGAACTCTCTCAGGATATACTGGGGCATGTTATACTCGGCCATGGGGTCCACCACAAAGTACTGGTATCTGGCTGACCTTTCTGCTGGCCAGTACTGGTGGCACTTTTCCTGTGGCGAGTGAAAAATAGAATACCACAATGAACCACAACATTTTCCTCACAGACTAGCTTCATTGTGTTCATTCCCAGAAATGTTGTCTGTCAAGTCGTACTGTATCTGCTCTTTGAAAGCTTGTATTCCCAATTCCTGAATCTAAGTACAGCTGTTTTCACACATGCACTGCAGCCCTGAAGTTTCTAGACTTCTTTTACCCGACGGAGGCGCATGTGCAGGCACAATGCAGTTGGATTGGACAATAATCTGTCTTTAACCTGCCAGCTCCCTAGTACAAAGATCTAAGGTCTGTTTGTGCCAATATGAGAATAGCAGTAGTAATAGTTGGGTCAATTCACAGCTCGCGAGTGGCTCCTACATTCTCTACTCTGTATTTTCTAAAGTGAAACAGAACTAAAGTGGACTATCTCTTGATTCTCACATGTGTGAAAACAGCTTATTTTATTTCATTTCATTCAAAGGTTGCCAGAACAAAATGATAACAAAACAAGTGTATCCATACCCTGCCCATTTCTCTAAGCTTGGTAAGCATTACAACAATAGTAGAGTTGTGCTCCCAGAGCATTCTCCAAAAGTCCTCCGTGGTCTCTGCCAGTGGTCCCTGTGTTGCAATATAGGCTTTCTGTTGCCTGTTGGAATTAATTACATAAGAAATGTGGGAAACAATCAGCATGAAAACACATCTGAACGTTACTGTGAGTGGTTTTAACATGAAAAAACAGAATTATATTTGCAGTGACTAACTGACACATGGCCATGACTTTTGCCTTGTATTGATTAGTTGACTCCCTGGTGCTGTTTTTTTTAGCACTTACCTGTACCCATCAATGAAACTGGCATTGATGTAGTCAGAGCCCTCAACTCCTCGAATGGGCTGAAGACACACTCGTGTGGACTCATATGGCATTATGTTAACAAGGCGGTTCTTGAACTTGTTGCAGGGGAGATTGGCACTGATGAATCGTGATGTATGGGCTTTAGTGTTAGCTAAACGCTACAGGGGAAAAAGAAAAAAGAGATATTGTTGAGCATACTGGTGTCAGGTAGGAACAATGGCTTTCAGATGTTTCTTTATTTCCCTGGTGACAGATCGTGTTTGACAACAAAGGCATGTTGTGAGCGATAAAGATCTGAGCACTTTGGAGAACTGCATACCTTGAGAGTGAGAAAGAATGTGTAATATGCTGCACATAGCTAGGTCATGTAACCATAAAGTGTGGAAATGGCATCAAAGTGATTATTATCACAGCCTGCCCTTTGTCCATTTTATGATGAACAGACAGGGAAATGGATACACAAGGAAGCCTTAAATAGTCAGGAGTGCAGTATAATCTAACCTGTTTATAATCTCTTGGTGGAATCAGCATCCATCACAGAGCAAGAAAGTAGGTGTGTGACAAGCAAGGCAATAGCATACATACAACAACGCCACAGACTGCAAAGGGCTGGAAAAAGCCAGTTGCCTTTCATTGTAAATGCAGAATATATTCCTCAAGTTCTTCTGGCAGCTGCTCTGTGGTGGGGAAAACCTGTATTTGGTGTTTTCATGTAAACCAAGACCCCTGTTTTTCAAGGAAAGGGGAGCTATGGTAGAGGAAACCAGAAACGGGGAATTTATCCTATGTCATGTTACACAAGCGAGTCAACTAACTGGAATAGAGAGGAAACCACAGGCCCCTTGCTGTCTAGCGGGGCCTAATGGGAACTGGAAAATAGTTTGGAAGTTGTACTGAGGATGGCAAATACATTACAATGACTCCTTGGTGTGACTTGGGACACTGGATGCCAATGGGGTGCCAGTAAATTCTACATAAGGCAGAATAAGTAGTTGGTGTATAACTTTATCAGGTGTGGTTTGCAATAGTCAGAATGTAAGATAAAATACAACACTGTTTTTTTTTTTTAAATAATTTTTTAACCTTAGCTCGTTTGCTCAGTGCTCTTCCTTCAGTAAATAATTTGTACCTTGAACTCAAGTTCCATGCCGGTGACATTCTCTCCACCCTCTATCTGGGTCAGTTTCTGGATGTAGGCGTATAGGTTTCTGGCGGGCACTTCGGTGGTGCCGCAGTTGACGGCCTCCTGGAGCGCGTCATGTATGAAGACGTACTGGTCCTCCGTCTGCACCATGTAGTTGCGCTGGGCACGCATTAGTGTTACATGCCCATAGATATCCACGGTCTTCTCGTGCTTGATACGTTCGAGCATGGCATCAATCACGATGAAGCAACCTGTGCGTCCCACGCCAGCACTGTAGTCACAAACAAGACAAAGATGGAACAATGTTATTCAATAATGAAAGAAAAGTTGAGGCTATATTCAAACAAATTTCTGACAAACTCACACCAGGGTCTCTAATTTCATGTGTTTATGAGCTACATCATGCCCATGCTGGTATCATAGACTTTATTTAAAACTGGGATAAAGCCACTATGACATCATGCAGTGGCTTGTGGGCCGGTTTTGAAGCCTTGAGGCATTTTGGCTGTCGCCAGCTAGTTGCTTGAAACCATATGCCACAAGTGAGGAGTTGATATGCCTGACACCCTCACTAGTGACACAAACGCCTTGTTAATTACAAGGTGGGACATGGGACCAGAATTGTTTTAAACTAACATCATGCTGTTTTAAAGGACACTTGAAGCCAGTGACTGAGACCATAATCTCATCAAGAGCTTATTGAGGCATTAAACAGAACCCGAGCGATATAGGATTTTTAAGACCGATATTGAATTTGTTAATTTAAAAATCCGATATTCTGAAATATCGGATGATATTTTTTTCCTTTCAGACACACGAAGCATAAACAGATTTCCCTAACATTTGTTATGTGTGGTTATTTATTTGCTCATTTATACTCTGCCCGACTCTACTCAGATCACATGGTTGCTGTGTTTGTGGCATTTCAAGCACGAGTGTTGTCAACAAAGTGCCCTCTGCTATGTCAAAACTCATAACATGGAGCGTTTCTCCCGTCTCCCCTTTACTTTTTTAGTTTTTATTAATTGGCTGTTACAAATGCCGATACTGATAGAAAATAGCTAATATCAGCCGATAATATTGACCCGGTGATCAGTCAGTTGGGCTGTAGTATTAAATTAAGTGAGAAGACAGGTGATTTTCTATACAATGATGTCTATACAATTAGATTTCTTTTAGCAAAAAGAGGAGTGCCACCCTGCTGACCTTTAGAAAGAATGCAGGCTTAAGGCACTGCTGCATTGGCTTTTTATATGCAACCTATGCTTGACAATCATACACAAAGCATCAGACATCAGCCCAGCGGAAGGCGAGGTATGTTCTCTAAACAAGGACAGGAGCTTGAAGAAGTTCCTTTCTCCCAATGATGAGGCCAAAAGGTAAACTCTCTGTGCCAAGTTTGCCACTGTAGGATGGACCATTTGGCTTGGAGTATAATTAAATCTGAAGTGGCACTATGTGGAGAAGAGGGCTTGGCACTCACAGCATTTAGTGGGCTGAACGCTGGCTTTGCAATCTAGTTTTTCCCCTTTGGACCCCACCTGCACTCTTCAACCTATCAGGATTAATAACTTACGCAACAGCAACATTTAACCGTTATCTCGTAGATGGGAAAAGTGCCACTGGAACAAATGTGAACACAAATGTGGATACATAGTTGCAAATCTGACGCGAACATTTTTTATTAATGTGTCGGGCAACTTCTGAGAAGTGCAGCTGACGACAATTAATGCCATTAGATTAGTACAGTGCACCTAAATGGAATAAGAGCTTTAGAAGAGGCACTGAAAGCGAGGTCTCTTCATTAAGATTCACACAAGTACATTTGTGCATTAGTGAGTAAAATGCACAGGTGAAAAAAAAAACACTCTAGCAAAGACAAAATGTTTTACTGTTTCAGTCTGACCTCTCCTTGCAGGCCAGCTGGAGACATGCTCTATAAATGTAGTACTTTTGCAGGCTGCTGACAAATGCTCACCCCTGCACACTACATGTTTTAATATTGCATGGTTCAGCACAAAAGATGTTTTCTGATGACAATTTATTTACCGTGGGGCGACAGGGTAGTGTTAAATCTTGTTCGTTAACTCTCCTCCTACCTCCCGCAAAGCTCAGCATTGACGAGACAAGTCCTTGCAGTTGGCACTCCAAAGTAAATAGGTTATTCAATTCATTAAGCTGACATGCCTACGAGGTGTGCACCATGCTCTCGTGCTTCCTCCTGATGAAGCATTTGTTTTTCATTTGCTCTGAGGAACAGGGAAAGGCTTGAGAAGGAAAACTCAAGAGGGAGTAAAGTCAGTCCCCGGGGGCCAAGTCTGGTTAATGTGCCATGCTGCACTGGAACTGTGCTGCAAATGGAATAAAGACACGTATGGGAGTCATTGGCTTTAACAAATGATCTGATGATCACTTTCAAAATGGCTGACACTGGCTGAATGAGACTGAACTTTTTATTTCTTTCCTGACAAAACTCTTCAAACCTTTAGGGTGGAAAAAAAAAGAGTCCATGTGAGTGAGAGAGAGAGAGAGAATTGGGCTGCAAAGAAATGTGAAATGTGTCTCAGGGTTATTTGAAGAATGAATCACTTCCAGGTCTGAGAACACCTCAGCTCTTGGCCATGGAATATAGAAACAAGTAGAGCTTTCTCCCTCTACCCCAGCTGTTTCCAATCTGAAGACATTTTACAGTGCAGACCTGAATGCGGGAGAGTGATGACCTGCAAGAGAGTAAGTGACAGAGTGACAGCACAGAGCTAGAGAGAAGGAGACAGAGGAAGACGAGGAATGTGCAAGGGTGATGAGAGTGAATGTAGAGTTGTGTTAGGTAGAGATGCTGCTAGTTATCTTAAAGTTGTGTAGTTTTCAAATTAGTTTTCAAAAAAAAAATATGAGCATCTGGAATGTTTATTAATTAAAGAAAAGAGGAAATGCTAGGAACATGTCTTATATTTCTTTATTGACAAGTGAGAGTGAGTGTGTGTGTGTGTGTGGTGGGGTGAGATGGTGCAGAAAGCTGTCGGTACATTTGGCAGTTGAAGGAGAACTGGCGTACTGACTGCACTAATGACCTGACACTGCCTTTTCAACCAGTCAAAACCAGCTGCTCTGGACTCCGACACACATTAAGTGTCAGACTAATATGCTTTCCAGGAGTTTAGGGAATAAGGGATGGGAAAGAAAGTGCAGTGTAAAATACAGCTGCAATGAGTCCTGTGAAGATAAAGCATGAGCAGCAGTGAAAGCAATTACATATGTATTGTTAGAAAATCTCTGGCTGTCAGCTAACCTGTCATCATTTTGCTACTCTGCCTATAAGACATGCACACATAAAGCGAGACTCACCAGGACCACTGCATTGCTGTTAATGGAGTCGATAATCATTTTAGTCGTGTGCGTGTATGAATACTTGAAAATGTGGAAAGTATATCAAAAAAGGAATGCATTACCAACTTGGAGGTATAGAATGTTTGGTCTTTTAAACACACTTTGACCACTAACTTGGCTCTGAAAGATTAGCCACAACCCACTCGAGAGTGTTGACTGCTTTTTTCTTTTATTAGGGCTAGTTCCCCTTCATGCAGCCATGCAATGGTCAACAGATGGCTTTGGTGCCAACTATCTGCATAACTGTACTGGAATCAATGGAAGATAGAGGCAACAGCTTGACAGAGAAGACAGGACCATGTTGATTTTTATTTTTTTCCATGAAGGGTGTGTACCCCCATGTCACTAAACCTAGCAGTGACACTGATATTTCATTATGTCTTTGGTCTTTGATGGTGGAAAAGCCAGTGTTAAAGAACTACTGGTGTTAAAAACAATAATTGGTGTTAGAGAATGACTCCAACCAGATGTGGTGTCATGGAAAAGCATTGCTGCACTGAATACTGCTGATTGAAAGTTATACGTCCTGACCACTCCCATGAATGCCACTGGGTGCAGTTGGGTGTGGTATGTTTTATTTTCACCACACCCTGCTGCTGTAACACCTCTTCATAATTACCTGTGAAACAGATATGTAGTCACCACTAGTAGGCAACACGGGCAGAGTTGCTTGCCTGTGTGTGGTTATTCCTTAAATTCCAACAGCAACTGTTTTTCACAATGAAAAATAGTCCCTAGAAGCTTTTCTAACCAAATCTGCAGCATAATCCACTCTTCTGCTGTTGATACAATAAGTACATATGGCCCCTTGAGGCTGGTTCTAAAAGTGAGTCATTTACGACTGACTCCGTAGACAGTATAAAACATGAATGTGGCTTCAGAGTCAGAAAAATTAAGCCAATGTGGATCTGTCTAAAAACCTGCAGTCTATCTGAAGGCCACCAGGTGGCGATAGCTGTGGCTGCAAAAAGACTTCTGGTCCTAGAAGTCTGTGGGAAAACTGCTTTCTGACTTGACCTCTGTTAACGCTTCCCTGCTGAGTTTATGGGCACAGTCACTTGTTTCACCATGTTTCAAAATGGCGGACTATCTGTGGTATGAAACTGCATGCTCATTGGCTAATGAGTTGTCAATCACAAGCCACTGGCCAATGAGCATATGGTTTCACAGTCAGACCCGCCTTTATTTGTCACATCTGTTTTTATTTGCAACCAAGATGGCGATGGCGGAAATGCTCACCTTGAGGCTTTAAAGCTAGACTTCAGAAACCAATGGGGTGATGTTCCTGTAGGTACGTTCATCTTTTATACTGTCTATGGCATTGACTCCCATTTTACAATGGATGACTTTACAGCAGAACAAAAAAAACATCTTTACAGCATGGCACAAAAAATTTTTTGTTTCCTTTAGCTTATTTCCCTCCTTTGTGACAATTCTACACATAACTTATTACTTTTTTATTTATTGCCTGTTTAAACTGTGCTCAGCTCTAGCTGCTAGCTGTCTGAGGAAGCAGCTTGCTAACCAACCTTTCTATCTTTAGCTGATAGCTTAGCATGTTACCCTCTCATCCAAATATGGTTATTGTGGCTCCAAGAAACCAATATGGCCACAGCTTTAATGCCAAATTTGAACTTTCACAACTGGTTTCCACAAACCACCACAAACCACCAGTCCATACAGTCAGCATAAGTGAAAGCAAATAGCTAAGTAGACTATATTTTCAATTTTGTCTTGGCTACAATACTAATACAGTCACTGAGCGAAAAAAAAAATGGGAGGAAAATGGCTTGGTTGTTACTTAAAAATATGAGTTGTTCTATAAAGTTTTCCTTCTGAGTCACTGGGAGAGGCCAGTGATCACCGTGACATTTAATCATGTCCTTTTGACCTCTTCTGTGACCTCACAATGCCTGACTAGCCCTTTAGCTACAAGAGCAAAACAGCCCCTGACCTGTGGGTTACTGAAAATAGTAGGAACTAGGAAAGCAAGAGACATGCTATAATGTCCCTGGCAGAAAGTTTCTCTAGTCTTACCTTGTGACAAGTGTTCGCTCTACAGTGGAAAACAGATGAATGCATTTTGATTGATATTCTTAAATACTCCTGCGGGGGATGCATTAGCCACCCACTAAACCCATATTAATGATGTTTCATAAGCATGTGCAACAAAAAATGAGTGTTCCCTTTAATGGACATTTCTTTGTTGTTTTATACAACAGAGGTATAGATTAGGAACATACATTTGATTTTGATGTATTTTACGGTGCTAAAATGGTGACTGTATGGATTAAAATCTAAAATCTGAGACTATGTAAGACTGGCGGTACTGACAGTTAAGAGGGAGAAACATGTTTCTAATTAGTGACTTGTGAGGAAGGAAAGCCTGTGCAGCTGATTTCTAAAAGTTCTAAACCCTCTCATTTAAGCTCCCATTCATTCTCTTACACAAAAAAATAAATAAACATAAAAATCAAAAGCCCCTGATTGCTTAGTTTTATGTCTTTATGGTCTTTACATAAGGCGCCTGAGCACATGTAAGCTCCAATTTTTTATTTTTTTTTGTTGGTGCACCAACTAATCAGTCAACTACTCCACAGACTGCACCATGCTGTCAGCTCTGGGGAGGACAAGTCTTTTTTTTAGGCTTTTATTTTGGCCATGTGCATAAACAGCAAAACAAAAACCTGCACTAACTACAGTACAAAATATATTTTATCTTAAGTATAACTGCTTAACTACTAAACACATCCGATAGTTGTTTTTTTTTTTTTAAATATTGGAAGTAAATAAAATTGGAAGTAAGTAACGTGCTTAACAAATTTATTAGATCACCTGTCATAAAAACGAGAAAGACCATCTAACATCACGAAGTGCTTTAATGCGGGCTCTCTCCTTTTCAGTGAGTTTTCCACATTTTAACATTTTGAACAGGAGTGAGGAATTTCAAACTGAATTCATGTTTTTATACCCAAATTTGAGCCGGCACACTGGACTTCTCTGAGAAGTCAGAAATGAATCAAGCGTGACATTCAACCACTAAAACGAATGTTTCGGTTCAGGAATGCACGTAAATAACTGTAATTTGACTCTGAATCTTAATCCAAAAATAATAACGTGCTTTACTATTTTATTCTGCTTTTTTTGTAAAACAGTAAATTGGAAAATTCATGGATAACAATAATTATATTTTAAAAACATCATTTTGATTAAAGAGCTTGCACATGCTGAATGATTAACCATTACAGAAACATAAAAAATGGATTTACCAATACTGTTAATTTAGGGCAGCTGTGGCATAAACCTTACATTGGGTGCTGGTCTAATAAATGTGTTAAGCACTGTAGCTCTATTTAAAATGGTGGTGAAACATAAAGTTAGGTTTATAGGATTTGGAGCTGGGACATGACTGTATCTGATAGGGTGCCAGAGGAATTAAAAACTCCCATCTGCAGAGTGACATTAATTCCTGCATTCTGCTTCACTGTAAAAAGTCAGGGTTTTTAATTGGAAGCGATTCGACAACTAGCACTAATTAACTTCAGCATGTGGTAATTCTAATTCTTCAGTAATCCCCCTACCCTTTTTGTCGCTTTCTGACAAAAGTTTGTATCTGTTACACTCGCTATCGCTGCTTCTTAATTTCTACTTTTCTTCCACCCCCCTTCTCCTTCTGTCACTTTTTTTTTTCCCTGTGTAGCCCCTCTGATGACTTCCTGAGTTAAGAGAAGCCAGAAGCCTGTGTTATATCTTTGTGCTCTCTGCTGGAAGTCTGGCCTCTTATGTCGCTGAGGGAAGTGAAGTTGGCATGAAAGTTATTTGTTTCAGATTCAATAACCCAAGGGATAAGCCAAGGACTTGTGGGCTGCAGATGCGCGACATGTTAGTGGTGTAGCGAGGAAGACGACAGGTCTGCGTGTATCTGTGTGCCACTGTGTGGGAGGAGATGTTTAAGTTTGCTGAGGGCAATGACACTAGTACTCTTTGTTCTGTGATGCTGAAAACACCTTCTGA